>BQMB01000801.1:115000-306978 GCA_027943415.1 Closterium sp. NIES-67
AGTGCAGAAACACAGTCGGGCATGTGCGTACAAGAGTTTTTGGAACAGTTTCACTATGGAAGTACATTTCAATTTGCCACAAATAATGCATTTTGTGGAGTTTGAGAAAAGTAGACAACAATATTGTACAGGTTTGCAAGCGCGCAATTAGGAAGTACATTTCAATTTGCCACAAAAAATGCATTTTGTGGAGTTCGAGAAAAGTAGACAACAATATTGTACAGGTTTGCAAGCGAAAGGTTTGCAAGCGAGCAATTAGACATGCCTTGACGGACATAACCGTTCAGTAATCCGCCACACTAAGTTCTGTGCACCTCCCCTCCATTGGCGCGCCAAGGTCCTCACCCTAGGGGTGATGGATGGCCTCCCCGCCCCACCCCATCCTACGGCCACCAACCACGTCGTAACTTCAGCAGAAATATATGACAGGACGCTTCGGACGGTGTCGACGATGACGTGTTCAGGGTGGGTGACAACACATTTGCGTCAGGTGGCACTGCAGCAACGCATTCTTCACTCGGCGGTTGTGGTGGGGGCGGCTGATTCGTCACCAGACAACCAGACGACTGTAGGCTGACGGTGAGATGCGTGGAGCCTCGAGTTCATCCACACACATGTCATCAACGGCCCCAGCGTGCTAGGCAGATACCACGAGTTGCAGCCACGAACTACAGAGCCCCCACTGATCGTCACAACAAGTCAACAGCTGCTCACTGCTGAAACCTGGATCAGAACAGTACACTGTCGTCATCGCCAGGGAATATTCTCCCTCTCGAGACACAGAGAAGAGGAAATTGTTTCTCTACACGTGGTCCTGGTCCTGGTCGAGCGTACCACCAGAGAAGCAGCCTTCAGGAAATGAAGCCAATGATTTGTTTAGGATAGGTTTGGAACCGCCCAGGAAATGCAACACAGTTGGTTCAGTGTAGCCTTTCCTACGGCCTGGGAGTTTGGAAGAGTGGTACCGATGTTCAACTGGCATCGGTTTGAGATTAGGACCCAAATTTCAGCATTGTTTGACCATCGTTCCTGCGACGAGCTGCTGTCTGTCTCCGTCGCACACCAGTGTCCAAAACGATGAGAAGGCGGAAATCAGTGGACAGAGGCGCGGAAAATAAAGCCCGTTTGGTTGTGGCTGCTTTACCAACAATCGACGTCAGAAAAGCAACGGGCGGGCTGGGGAGGGGGTAACGAAACCGCCACAAAACGAGAAGGGGGAGAACAGTGCGTGCGACAATGAAGCGAAACGGGAAATAATCACCAAGGGTCCTCGCCCCGCCAGAGGTGTGAGCAAAACCTAGTGTACTGTACAGTATCGATAAAATCAACAAACCGTGCGACAAGTCAGCACAAATCAACACAGAAACCAGGCGGCCATTGCGCGGCGCGCAATGTGAGGGACATCCAGCGAAGATGGGGACAGGCGGGGGGATGAGCCAAAGCGAAGCGACAGGGTCAGGGGACGGGAGCAAGTGAGTGAGTGGAATCGGAGCTGGAGGGCGAAGTGGGGAGGTGAGGGGAGGAGGAGAGGTGATTGGAGGTGGCTGGGAGCAGGGTGGTTGGTTGGACGGTGAGATCAGGCACAACCCCGAGAGCGTGCCGTTGAGATGCGAGGGACGGAAGGAACGGAGCCGGGAGGGAAGTCTGTCTGATGAAAGCAGAACATCCCCCAGAGTGACGCATTTTCTTCTCCCAAAACCACCTGCTCCCTCCCAGCAGCTTCAAATGCCAACATCGCAGTTCCCCCCTCGTCAGCACGTCAGGACGCTTCTCTCGTCAACGCCTGCAGCATCCAGTTCCCAAATCGCGCGCTCTCACGTAGCCAACATCTCGCTTGCGTGATGCACGGGTGCTCGATCACATGTAGTAACTGTTTGGCCTTCCGCCACGCCTCCGCCTAGCCACCTGCTGCTGCCGGTCGAGACGGGAAGCAGAGGGGCTCATCCCTTGATTTGTCTCTTCCACCACCTCCTTCCGTTCTTGATTTTCCTGATCCTTCTTCCTCCTCGTCCGCTTCCTTATCCCTCCGTCCTGCAAGCATGCTCGGAAGCCATTTCATGTCCCTTCCCGTCTCATTTGTTACTTTCTGTAGAAGCCCTACGTTCAAACCACACGCATCCTAATCGTCGCCATCGCCTCCGTAAGATCGAATTTCCCGTTATCAGTAGCCTCGGCTATGCAATGGGTAACACCTGCTCCTCTGCCTTTCCGCGCGAATATGACGATGACCTCTGCGACGTCGCCATGCCGCAGAAACGTCGCAATTCGTCGCGCACAAAAATCGAGAACCGTCTTGATTCTCGTCCACCTGCCGTCTTAGCGAATTCCACGTGTCCTCCAGTAGTGTACGCGGCTGACGTGGCAAAGTGCGCTCCAGTCGACAAAAACTTCAGTCGTCGCCGTTGGCTGCGTAGCAGCCGTCAAGATAGCGATTCCAAATCCAAATCCAAATCTCAGCCATCCAGATTGCAGACACCCCAGACAAAATTCAATTCGGCCGGCCGGGGACGTAAGAAAGCGCCTCTCGCGGCGGCGGTCGCGGGCAGGAGGCTGCTAGAATTATACGAGTTAGACCGCGCGCTGGGTGAAGGCAAATTCGGGACTGTGCGCGTTTGCCAGGCGAAAAATGGCCCGGATGCGGGAGTGGAGTTCGCGTGCAAATCGATCGCGAAAAGCAGCGCGCCGAGTATGGTTGTGACTCACGGTGCGACGGAAACGGAGAACGCGGCTTCTCCCTTCACCACCGGATACAGCGGCAGTACCAGCAATCGCAATGGCAGTAGCAATAGCAACAGCAGTAGCAGTAGCAGCAGCAGTAGCAGCAGCAATGGCAGCAGCAGCAGCAGCAGCAGCGGGAGCGCGGGCGGGTCCACGTGCAGCAGCAGCTGCTACGGCAGCGACAGCGGCAGCAGCAGCGGCGCCATGAGTGACTTGTGTGACTGCCATGGCTGCTCGCCCTCAGGTCCTCTTCACCCGGTCGCACCTGGCTCGCCGGCTACTTCCTCATCGATTTCAGTCTCTTGCGTGTCAAGAGAAGGTAGTACTCTCAACTCACCTGCCCGAGCAGGGGTAGGAGCAGGAGCAGCAGCTACGGCCGCCGCCGCTGCGGCGCGGTTCTCAACAGCGCTGACGGAGGTGGTGGTGTTACGGAAGCTGCAGGGGCTTGAAGGAGTCGTGCGACTGCGCGACGTCGTGGACGACGGCCCTGCGACGTCGCACTGCCACATCATCATGCAGCTCTGTCGGGGTCCCAGCCTCCAAGACTACATCGCGTCCAAAGTACGTTCCTCTGTCCGTCCGTCCGTCCGTACGTACGTACATATGCTCGAATGTCTTTTCTGGCTTCTTTGGTTTATCTGGGATCTCCACTCGGCGGCTTCCGCCACTTCCCCTTCCCTCCGTCTGCCCCCCCTTCCTCCCCCTTCCATCTCTATATCTCTCTCCCTTTATTCTCTCCCCCCCACCCCATCCCCCCCCCCCCACCCCCTTTCCCCCACTTGCCCCCCCCTCCCCCCCCCGTCGGCCCGTGAGCGCAGGGCGCTGTGAGCGAGGCGGAGGCCGCGCGGCTGATGCGCGCGGTGGTGGAGGTGGTGGCGGGGTGCCATGCGCGCGGCATGGTGCACCGCGACGTGAAGGCCAGCAACTTCCTCTTCCTCTCGCCGCTGCCCTCCTCACCGCTCCCCACCGCGCCGCACCCCTCCTCACCACACCCCCCTCCGCCGCTCGTCGCGATCGACTTCGGGCTCGCCGCGTTCTGCCGCCCGGGCGAGCGGCTGCATGACGTGGCGGGCAGCCCGTGCTACGTGGCGCCCGAGGTGCTGAAGCG
The DNA here is from genome assembly GCA_027943415.1 of Closterium sp. NIES-67. Classification (NCBI taxonomy): domain Eukaryota; kingdom Viridiplantae; phylum Streptophyta; class Zygnematophyceae; order Desmidiales; family Closteriaceae; genus Closterium; species Closterium sp. NIES-67. The sequence continues at coordinate 118,827 of BQMB01000801.1, forward strand.
GCAGTCGGGGCGCGGGTATGCGCACGCCGTGGACGTGTGGAGCGCGGGCGTGCTCATGCACCTGATGCTCTCGGGCGCGCTGCCCTTCGACGGACGTGAGTGCACGCCACGTGAACGTCCCCTCCTGTCAGTGTCAATGTCGCCCACCTCACCTCCTCCCCCTCTCCCCCCACTCCCTTGCGGCACCCTGTGACCTCGTCCCTCGTCCCCCCTCTTCCCCTATCCATCCTCATCCCTCATTGCCGTCCCTCCTCCCCCATGCCTCAACCCACCGCAGCCAGCATAGTGGAGGTGTTCAAAGCGGTGGCAAACGCGCCGCTGGACCTCACATCAGGTGCAGCGTGGGCGCAGGTGTCGGGCGACGCCAAGGACCTGCTCGCCTCCATGCTCTGCCGGGACCCCAACGCCCGCCCCACCGCGCAACAAGTGCTTGGTGAGCCGTGATTCCTCTGCGTTGCGGTGCAGTGCGGTGTTGTGCGGTGTGGTATGGTGTTGCATGGTGTGCTCTGCGTTGCTTTGCTCTGCTCTCCTGTGTCGTGCTGTAGCTTATGACATGGGCACCTTTAGTTGTACAGGATAACATTCGTGTGTCCTGGTGTTGGTGTGGCGTACTGCCTACGGGTACCTGTTTTTCTCCTCTGCCATTCCATCGTCCCAACCTTGCCCCCACTTCCCTCCTCCCTGCCCGTGTCGTCATCGATTGCGTTTCAGAGCACAGGTGGTTCCAAATGCATTCCACTGACTGAGCAGAGCAGAGCTGAGCTGCCACACAATAATCATCATCATCATCATCCTCGCAATCATTCGCATGTGCCCCAACTGCACACACCACATGTGAAGCTCTGGCACCTGCTGGCCGGGGGGGGGGTAGGGGAGGGGGCGCGGGGCGGAGGAGAGGGGAGGGGAGGGAAGGGGGGGAGGAGAGAGAGACGGTGAGAAATCCGTTCAACAGCTTAACAGCCAGCTGTCCCAGGGCCAACCAGCCTGTCCCTCACTCCCCTCCTCCTCTCTGGAAGCTGAGAGGGTTACCAGCAGCGTTCCACATGCGGTGGGATGGCAGATGGCATGTGGATGTGGATACACAGTGTACATATAGTGCAGTAGCAGTTGCAGTGCTGCTGTGCCAGATGGCGCGCAGCTAGAGTGGTTTCCCAGCGTGTCAATGATAGATGGCACAGCACGGGCAGTGATCGGTGCTCGGGAGGGAAGATAATGACCCGTGGCTGTGACTATCAACGCTCTTGTGAGCGTGGTTGCTGGTGGTCGAAGCAGCCTGGGTGGTGGTGGTGGTGGTGGTGGTGGTGGTGGTGGTGGTGGTGGTGGTGGTGGTGGTGGTGGTGGTGGTGGTGGTGGTGGTGGTGGTGGTGGTGGTGGTGGTGGTGGTCCCAGTCCCATGTCGCCGCCACTGCACATGCTCGTGCCATGCATCCCCCTCTCCCCCCACACGGCCATTGCGTGTGGCTCATAAGTGGCGTGTGCCACGTGCCATGTGAGACATGCCGCCTGGCTTGTGGCATGCGTCCCGCGTGTGCTGATTCACGCCACGTGTCTCTGCTTCGTTTTTGCATCAACTTTAAAACCATGCCACAAGCCATGGAATTGCTACCATACCATGCAATGGCGGGAATGGCTTGTGCATTGCACGCTTGTGCATGTGCTCACCTTGCACGTCACTGGCTAGGAGCTTTTCGTGGCATCGCCATGGCAGCTACCTACCATATACTCTCCTCCTCCAAGATGCTCTCTCCCTCTTGTGGTTGCTCAGAAAATATCTTCGGTTTGTGCGCGCCTTAGTCTGTACATAGATTACTTATCATATGCTGCTTGGCCTGGCTGTCTCTCTACCCACTGTTTGTACATTAATCACTACAAAAAAACGTGCACTCGAGTATTCTTTCACCTGCGTCCTTCCATGTACATGGTTTTGGGAAACTTCCGACGGGAAACTTCCATGCACAATAGGAAACTCCAGACCAGCACGTTTATGTACACAACCTTTCACAGCCACCTTTCATGGGCTGCTGCTCATGGCAACCTTACTCTTGCTTCTAGCTATGCTGCAACAATGTCACGATACGGACGGTAGTACCTGGTAGTGGGGGGGGTGTGGCGGTGGGTGAGGGAGAAGACATGCCTTCAAACTTGCGGCACAGATATACCATCATGGGCTAGGATGTAATCAACGAGAAACAACTTACACACTCGTCACGATATGTGCGCGCGTGTGCTGCATGTGGATGGTTTTTAATAATTCTCAAAAACCAACTCCACCCATACAATGAGTGTGATGTTCTGAGGCATCTCAAAACTAAACTCAACCCACACAATGGGTGTGATGTGATGTGACCAAATGCATAAACGCGCACACGGCAGCATGGCTGCGTGTGTCCAAGTGCAGTGTAGGCGCGTGAGGAAGGGAGGGAGCATGTGAGCGTGGAAGAGTGCCCGTAAGCAACAGAGCCTAGCAGCAAGGGCGCCCAGCAGCAAGAGACCCAGCAGCAAGAGTGCCCAGCAACCTCCGTCCAAGAACCAAGCCCCGTGCAACAACCTCCGTCCAACAACCACCGTCCAAGAGCCTACGTCCAATCATCTCCGTACGAGAAACTAAAAGAATGAGGGAACTAGCCCGTGAAATCAAGAGAGGGAGGGGCAAGGGACGGGACGCACCAGGCTTGGAAGTCGCAGTCCCACCACTCGATCATGAGGTTGTCCTCCAAGAAGTGGAACATGTGCGGCACTCTGCGCAGGGACAGGTGGGGGGACAAGCGGACAGATGGGGGGACAGATGGGGGGACAGATGGGGGAACGAATGTAGCAGTTGTGGAGGCACGATAGGTAGTGACATCTGCTACTGACTGCTTATGACAGCTATGAAAACCTAGCATAATGGCCCGGACAAGCTTACGTGGCCTGGGGAAGAATTTTGGTCCGAAGAAGCATGGCAGCACGAACAAGCGTTGTGGCCCATAAGCATAGCGGTACGGGCAAGCATAGTGGCCTGGGGAAGCCGTATAGCAGCATAGGGAAGCATAGTGTCCCGAAGAAGTGTAGTGTCCCGGGGAAGCATAGTGTCCCAGAAGAGTAGTGGCACAGGGAAGAGTAGCGGCACAGGGAAGAGTAGCGGCACAGGGAAGAGTAGTGGCACAGGGAAGTAGAGCTCAAGAACGATCAGCGCAAGCCCGCCCAGGGTAAGGCCGCCCAGGGTAAGGCCGCCCAGCCCAAGTTCGCTCATGAAAACTATTTGAGAGTGTATGACAGACAGCTCATGCACCTTCGGAGAGAGGAAGGAGAAATGCATAGAGCAGCGAGTGAACCTGCACTGGCGCGTGCAGGCACGCTTGTATGTGTGACGTGTGGTTGATAACTCGGCCCAAAACGTGTTTGAAAGCTTGAAAGCTTGAGCAGTGGCACAGGTAGGTAGGAAGCTATTGAGCATGGATCATGCGGTAAGAATGTTTTGGCACGGTTATGCGACGGACGGCCTTACCGCGGTGGTATGGTGATGACATTGAGGCGACCGTCGTACTCCTTAACCTCCTCCCCACCACCCACTAGGTCCTGCACACACGGGGTGGAACGCACGCAGAACGCACGCAGCGTGAGAAGGGAGCACCACAAGGCCATCTGAGAGCAGTGGGCTTTTTAGAATTCCCCAAAACCGATGGAAACGGGAAGCCATCGAACAGATGGCATGGCACGGGGGCGAGGCACATCAAGGGAGAGCAAACGATCAGACATGCACGAGGGGGATGCGGTTTTCGAGGCGCCTCAAAAACTGACTCATCACACATGGGAAACGCCGAGTGGCGAGAGTGAGTGGAGGGGCTGACTGAGACGAGGAAGAGGCAGGGTGGGATTCGGTGGGCCAAGGAGGGTGGGGGGGTGGTTGAGGGGAGGGGAATGAGGGGGGAGTGAGAGGTATTGCGAGGAATTGAGATGCATTGAGAGGCACGGTTCATGGGGGAGACCTTGAGGTGGAGGTTGGTGCGGCCAGCGAGGATGACGTCGTGTTGTGAGCAGTTGTGCATGTCGCCACTGCGGCGGGAGCCGGCCGCTGTTGCCATCAGATTCACGACCATGCCTCCCCCCATCTGCTCGCACATGCATACATGCATGCATGTTAACATGCATGCACATACACACACATAGGCGCGCACATGCACACATGCACGCATGCACGCATGTTAACATGCATGCACATACACACACATAGGCGCACACATGCACAAACAAGCCCTCACACACACGCGCGCACACGCACACACGCATGCATGCATGCACGCGCGCACATACACACACATGCGTAAGATAGCCATGCAAGCATGCAGAAGACGTGGAACAACAGCAGGAGTTCTCCGGACATAATTCCAGTGAGTAGGCTTCCAGTTCTCCAAACAACAGCAGGAGTACAACCACTTACACTGACTCGAAGAATCTTGCCTCTCGCATCCTCAAACGAAGCAGTCTGCAGCGAGGATAAGCGGACGGGGCGAGAGAGTGAAAGGGAAGGACCAATGAAACAGAAGTGCTGGCATGATGGCCGTGTGCATGCCTCTCATGAGTTGATGCATCTCAGCTTTACCGTCTCATTTCTTCCCATCCCATCCTACACACCATCGCGCCTAACACAGAACCATTTTTTAGGCGCCTAAAAAATAATCTCAGCTCCACCGTCTCATCTCCTCCCATCCCATCCTACACACCACCATGCCTAACACAGAACTATCCCCACATCCCCACATCCCCACATCCCCACATCCCCACATCCCCACATCCCCACATCCCCACATCCCCACATCCCCACATCCCCACATCCCCACATCCCCACATCCCCACATCCCCACATCCCCACATCCCCACATCCCCACATCCCCACATCCCCACATCCTTCCTTCCACTCTACCCCCCCCAGCACCTGTCCGAACGCTGTGAGCGTCTGCGAGGCCATGGAGGGCGGGGGCGCGTCCTCCACGCCCTTGCCGCGCCATGAGAGTGCGGCCACCGGGCCCTGGGGGGTGCTAATGAGGTCCGCTAGCAGCGCGGGGATGGCTGCCAAGGGCGTTGAGGGTGGGGAAACGATGGGGGTGGGGGGGAACGATGGGGAGGAATATTCATGACGCCCTTCAGGCGCCACGAGAGGGCGGCCGGCAGGCCCTGGGGGGTGCTGATGAGGTCCGCTAGCAGCGCAGGGATGGCTGCCACGGGGAAGACGAGGGGGTGTGTGAGGGGGGAGGGGGGGAGGGAGAGAGGGGAGGGAAGGGGAAGAGTTGGCAGAGCGACGAGGAGAGATGAGCGGGGGCGGGGATGCTATGCTGGCTGGCTGGGATGAGAGAAGGCAGGACAGGACAGGACAGGACAGGGCAGGACAGGACAGGACAGGGCAGGGCAGGACAGGACAGGACAGGGCAGGACAGGACAGGACAGGGCAGGGCAGGGCAGGACAGGACAGGGCAGGACAGGACAGGACAGGACAGGACAGGGCAGGGCAGGACAGGACAGGACAGGACAGGACAGGACAGGACAGGACAGGGCAGGGCAGGGCAGGGCAGGGCAGGACAGGACAGGACAGGACAGGACAGGACAGGACAGGGCGAGAGGAGAGATGAGAGGCATGGCTGAGAGCTGAGGGGGGGCGTGACGGCCATGGCAGGCGCAGACCACTCACATTTGCTGACGCCCATGGCACCGCTGCTGCTGCTGCCGCTGCCGCTGCCGCTGCTGCTGTCGCCAGGGCGATTCTCCTCACTATCATCTGCGCAGCACCAGCAGCACCCGTGAGTCGCGCTACAGCTACAGTTGCTGCCGTTACTGCCGCTACTGCTGCTATTTTTGAGGCGCCTGAAAAACAGGCTGCTACTGCCCGTTATGCTATCCCTGTCTCCTGCACCTCCCTCCCCTCTCCCCCGCATCATCGCTCCCACCGTCGCTCGCACCGCCAGTAGCCGCTGCTGCAACTCCGCTGGCCTTCCTTCCGCTGCCTCCCCCGCTGTTGCTGCCACTGCGCCGCTGCAGCCACCCGCTGGGGACTGCTCATGCGGACGAATCAGTAGCGAGTATGCGGTGTAGGCCGCGAAGCAGACGAGTGCTACTCGCTCTACTGTTCGGCTGGCCATGGCGGGAGCGAGAGAAGTGACCTGCGAGGGACGGAGGAGGGCGGCGGACGCGCGAATGTGACGCCGGGAATGAGCTGAGTCGGAGGGCATGGATTCGCTAGGAACGGGAATAATAATGATAAAGCACATGCGAATTCAAGTAAATACTAGTGTTGCGATGCGAGGAATATGACGTTGGAATCTGGAAATGCGAACCCTCATGTATACTCGATAAAAGGTACACGATGAAAGTATTACACGCTCACCACAAATTACCAATGTCATCAACAACGCAACGAACTTACTTATCAATCATTCATCATTGTACACTGACACCACAAGCATCCAACTTAGGAACTTGATGTCCCTCTACAGCATCTGTAATTCATTCAATCATCTGGGTTCCAAACATCCCTAATTAATTGCTCTTACACGACTCCACACACCTGTACCCGAATATACATCCATCTGTGCCCCTGCCTTGTCTCACTTTCCTCTTGCCTTCCAACTCTCCTGCAGTCTACCTCCCGCCCGCCCTTCCCCCCATCTACAGCCCTAGCGCAGCACTGAGGGCACTGTGCACATCCACGCTGATCTGGGCCTCTGCCTTCTCCAAATCAGTGGTCGCACTCGCAACCTTGGCGTTGGCAGCAGCCAGGCCCTTCTTCACCTCCTCGCCGTCGATCTGGTCCAGCGGCACCGCATCAACGGCTGCCACGTCGAGCACGCTGTTGGGGTGCACGAACGCGAATCCGCTGCTGACGAACAGCTTCGTCTCCGTGGTCCCCTCGATCACGGTCAGCAGGCCCGGCTTGAGCTCTGCAATGGACGCCACGTGGCCTGGCAGCACGCCCATCTGGCCTGACGTGGCAGGGATGATCACGCTGTCCACCTGGCATGGGATTGAGTGATGGGACGGAGAGGGCAGGGAAAGGGAATAGGTCAGCGAGGAAAGCGAAAGGGACGAAGGACGGGGAACGGAAGGGGGGAGGGATAAGGGCAAGGGGAAATGCAACGGAAGAATGGAAAGGAGAACGGGAAGGGCAAGGGGAAGGAAAAAGAACCGAAAAGGCGCAGACATTGACGTGGCCTGACGTGGCTTGACGTGGATTGACTTGGCCTGACTTGGTCTAGCTCCCCGAGAGTGATCCTACGAGCACGAGTACTTCAAAAGAAAATTCCTCACGTGAATCTTCAAACGAGCCTTGGGAGTGACGGATCAGCACCAATGGGAGCGAGGAGCCCTAAAAAGGACTATTAAAGGCCTCTAGACTAGACTAAAGCTCCCATGCCAGAACGCAGACAGGCCCTGAAACCAAATGCAGGGCAACTGGCCAGAGACATCGCGGGTGGGAAATAACCACTAGGATCTTGCACAAGAACCAAGCGAAACCCTAAAACAGTTACTCTACACTTCTTCGTCCGCGCGTTCTAGCAGTCACTTCCGAACATCACCGGTGCGAAACACGCAGCAGCGCGTTCACCGCTCGTAGCTCACCTGCTTCGCGCTGAACGGCATGGCGTGCGGTAGCGAGAGATTAAGCGTGAGCTTTTCCGGGATCGTGGCCGACACGGCGGGGCGCTCCTTTAGGTAGGTCGTCGGTGTGGACGGTACGTCCAGCTGCGGCGCCACGCGCTTGTAAGCCTCCGCCAGGCTCGCTGCCTCCGCGGGCGCGGCGGCGGATCCGTGGATCCGCGCAACGCCGGCGGCCGCGCGCGCGGCGGGGAGGAGAACGCGCTTGGCGGAATGGAACATGATGGGCGGAGCGGAAGGACGAAAGGTTGAGATGTGCGAGGTGGAAAAACGACGGAGCGGATGTACGCTGCGAGCGGCGAGATCTGTGGAGCGCCCTAGCCTGGGGACTACTACCCGAGGAGGTGAGGTAGCGCGGAGTAGGGAGCGGAAGTGGCGGTGGTGGAAGGTGCAACTATGGCAGGGGGAGGAGAAGCAGAAGCGAGCGGAAGCGAGCGGAGTGAGTGGAAGCGAGCGGAGGAAAAGTTGTGTGAAGTGTATGATGGCGGAGCAGCCGCGGTGGTACAGTAGTGGCGCCTGCGGTGGCTGGGGGAAACGGGGGGCAGGGCGTACGGGGCGGAGCCCTCAGGAAGCCCCAGAAATACTGTACAAAACGGAGGACAAAATGTTTGTAGTTATGCCATAGCGTCAAAGTGACTTATCTATATTGCCTCCTTGATCTTCAATGAAGTGGTGGCAACCGATACTCCAGCTTCAATGCAAGACCGTCATCTATAGGTATCACTTCATGAGATTGAAATCAGAAATGTTGGTGAATGAGGTACGCAATTCAGGCTAAGGTTGAAGTTAGCCAAGCCTCACTTCCTACCCCTAGAGAGGTGGTGATACAACAGACTACCGAGAAGGAAGGTATGGTTGGACACCAGATGTTTGCTCGGGCAGCTGAATAAGAACACTGAACCGTCTGATGAGTAGCCCTCGGGGAAGCAGGGAGGTGCATCGGGGAGGGACAGAGGATGGGATGGGTGGGATGGAAACCAACGAGGTAAGAGGGGAATGGCGTGAGGTGTGTGTGGGGAAGCGAGGGGGGGAGGAAAAGCCAAGAGGTGTGTCTGGAAACGAGGAATGAACGGCCAGAACCAGAACAAACAAGACGGGCCGTGGGCGGGAGAGATGATCCCTTCTACAGCAGAGAACGGAGGAAACTACCCAGAAGAATCCGCGATTCCATGCAGCCCCAAATGCACGCTCCTTGAGGCCCCATGCAAGTTAGCAACCGTCAATTCCTGAAGGTGTGTGGCTGATGCTGGCTGGTACAGGTGCTGCTTGATGCCTGAGCACCACAACACTGCTTATGCCTGATGCCTGACTTGGTGTCACACAGAGAGGCAGCACGAAGCACACGGGCCACGGAGAAGCAGAGGGAGGAGCGAAGGAGGTGAGGCCAAAAACAAAAGAGCAATGATATGAGCCGAATTGCCACTGTCCAGGAAAGACTCAGATGTACGTCCATTCACCGTACGACTGCAGCCGTAGCAATAGCAATGGCAATGGCAATGGCAATAGCAAGAGCAAGAGGAATAGGCGAGCACAGAAGCCGCACACGCAGCATGTAGCACATGCAGCACATACAGCGCATGCACGCACCGAACAAAATGAAGCGAGGATACCCCCACAGCTGGAGTGGCAGCTACGGTACGAGCGCCGACACATCAGACGAGTTATGCCTAGAAAGCCCACTGCCCTTGCTGCTCCCATGTCCCGACCGCCGCCTCTCCCCATCCCCGCCATCACCATCCCTATCCCTGCCACCCCTCTCCCGGTGCCTCTCCCTCTCCTTGTGCCTGGCCCCCCTCTCCCAGTCCTTATCCCCATCGTCCCGCTCCGACTCCTCCCCTGCACCGCCACCACCGCCCCTGCCCCTGCCGTCTCTCTTCCCTGTCCCTGCACCGCCCACATCTGGCACCAGCAGCGACAGGTCCTGGGACTTCTGCCTGCGCCCCCTCAGCGCGTTGCTGCTGCTGCTGCTGCTAGTGCCCCCGCCCTCCCTCCGCCCGTCCTTCTCCCGCAGCCAATCCTTCTCGCGATCGTGCTCCCTGTACCGGTCCCTGTTCCTCTCCCTGCTCCTGTCGCTCCGATCATCATCATCCCACCCACCGCCGCCGCCGCCGCCGCCTCTCTCCCTCCCCCCACCGCCAAACCCTCCAAACTCCTCACCATCCTCCCCTCTCCTCCCGCCGCCTCGCTCCCTCCGGCCACCGTCCCTCTCTCCCCGCTCGTGCCCCCCTCCCTCCCCCCGCTTCACCTCTTCCGCCTCCAGCCACGACGCGCTCACAGACTTGTTCCTCGACAGAGCATTGTCGTCCCCGTCCTCCCCCTCCCTCCCCCCGCGCTTGGGGGAGCGCAGCGGAAGAGCGGCGGCTCCCCCCTGCCTGGGGGACTTGGGGATTCCCCCCCGACCACTGGCCGTGCGGCTGTATGCAGGCGGTCGATCCCTGTCCCTGTCCCTATCCCTGTCCCTGTCCCTATCCCTGTCCCTATCCCTGTCCCTGTCCCTATCCCTGTCCCTATCCCTGTCCCTGTCTCGACTGTAGGATCCGGTCCTAGAGCTTCGGCTGTCGGTCCGTTGATAGTCCCCATCTACCGCCCGCTCTTTCTCCCTCTCCCTCTCCCTCTCCCTGTCCCTATCCTTTTCCTTTCCATGAGTCCCGTTCGCCCCCTCTGCCACTGCATCTGCTGCCTTGCCATCCCCAGCCGCCACTGCCGCGTCACCCCCTCCCTCCTCCCCCTCCTCCGTCAACCCATTCGCTGTCACCTTCCCCCCCTCACCCTCCTCATCCCCTCCCTCCTTCCCGCCTCCCACCTCACCCTTACCCTCATCCCCGCCCTCCTCACCCTCCCCCCTCTCTCCCTTCTCCTTCTCCCCCCCTCCCTTCCTCTCCTTTCCTAACCCCGGCAACTCTCCCGCCGTCTTGGCACTAGTCCAGCCCCCTCCTTCTGCATCCGACTCCTCCAATACCTTTAGCGACCGCCCCGTGCCTCCCCCTCCGCTTCGTTCCCGGCCAGACCCACCCGAGCCTGACGGGCTCTCCAAGTGCCTCCTGCTGCTGCCGCCTCCCCTGAGACGAGACCCCGTGGGGGGCCGAGAGGGTGATGACACAGAGTCTTCGTCCGACCGCCACGACGGGGACATACGACGCACCAAGTCCCGATTAGACGCCCTCCTACCACTGCTGCTGCCACCGCCTCTCCCTCCCGCCCCTTCCTCCTTGTCATCTTTCCCCTTCACGCTCGGTGACCTCTTTCCCTCCTCCCGCTCCCTCTCTTCCATATCTATCGACGACTTCCGCCCGTGCCTGCCCTCCCCATCCGCCCCACCCTTACCGGACCTCACCTTCCCGTCCGGAGACCTGGATCGGTCCAAGCCTCGTCGGGCGGCGCCGGACCTGCCTCCGTCCGACCCTCTTCCTTCTGCGGACTGCTGGCCCAGCAACAGCTGCGATTGGTTGCTTGCGGACCGCTCCATCTTACGCCCACTACTCCTCCCTCCCCCCGACTTCCCAATCCCGCCGGCAAGGCTGTCCGTGTCCCTCCCGCCCCTACCCTTCCGCCCCCCCCCATCGTCATCATCCCCCAAGGTCAGCATCTTGGAAATATCCGCAGATTTGTGCCTAATAATGCCCCCTCCGCCGCTCTTCTTGCTCTTGCTGCTGTCTGCCTTGTCTCCTCTCCGCAGCGACCCCGGCGTTGTCGGCACCTTATCTCTCCCCCCTCGCTCCTTCTCATCCTTCCCTCTCTCCCTTAGATCCCTCTCTCGGTCCCTCGGCCTATCACTCTCCCTCCGGTCCCACTCCTTCTCATCCGAATCATACCCTTCCCTCTCCCTCTCCCTCTCCCTATCCCAATCCCTGTCCCTATATCTCCCCCTGTCTCTGTCCCTATCCCAGTCCCTATCCCCCCGGTCCCTCTCGCGATACCTGTCCCTCTCCCGGTCCCAATCCCGGTCCCTATCCCTATACCGGTCCCTGTCTCGGGGATCCCAGTCACGATCCCTGTCCCTCCTGTCCCAATCCCTATCCCGGTCCCTGCCCCACTCCCTGTCCCTGTACCTATCCTTGTCCCGGTCTCTATACCTGTCCCGGTCTCTATACCTGTCCCTATCCCGGTCATAGTCCCTGTCACTGTCGCTATCCCTGTCCTTATCACTATCATAATCGTCCTTATACCCATACCTGTCTCTATCCCGGTACCTATCCCGATCCCGGTCCCTATAACCATCCCTGTCCCTGTCCCAATCCCTGTCCCTGTCCCTATACCTATCGCGGTCCCGCTCCCTACTCCCCCTATCCTTTAGCCCATCCTTATCCTTCCCCTTCACCCCATCAAGTCCCTTCTCCACCTCATCATCCCTATCCCTATCCCGCCTGTACCTATCCCTATCCCTTTCTCCATCCCTATCCCAGCTCCGATCCCTGTCCCAATCCCGGTCCCTCCCCCTGTCCCTATCCCGGTCCCGATCCCACTCACTGCCCCTGTCCCTGTCCCTATCCCTGTACCGATCCCTCTCCCTGCTCCTGTCCCAATCCCTATCCTTCTCCCGGTCGCGGTCCCTGTCCCGATACCTGTCTCTGTCTCTGTCTCTGTCCCGGCCACTGTGGGAGGACGCATCGTCCTTGTGTGTTTCCTCCTCTAACGCACCCAGCAAGCTCGCAGCATCCGACCGGTACCTCGACAGCCTATCAGTGCTGCGGCTGCTAGACGTGCTCGAGTCTCTCGGAAACCGGCTCCCGGCGCCTCCATCCTCGCCCCCTCCTCCTCTCCCTCTGTCCCTCCCTCCCTTCTCATCTCCGTCATCCCTCCTGCTTCTCGAAGCAGACGACGAAGGCCGCCCCCCGGTCCGGTCCTTCTCCCACGCCTTCACCTCTTCCATTTTCGCCAGCAGCTTCGCCAACCGCTCCTTGTCCTCCTTCCCTCCCCCTCCGTCTTTATCCTTGCCCCTCAGCGCATCTTTCGCCGCAGCAAACATCTCCTTCACGCTATCATCCTGCTTCTTCCCGCCCTTCCCCCCATCCCGGTCCCTGTCCCGGTCCCTGTGCCGTTTTCTCTCCTCCTCATCCTCCCCCGCATCCGTCCCCCTGGACCCCGTTCGCCTGTGCCTCCCGCCGCCTCTCTCCCCGCCCCCCCGCCCCCGCCCCCGCCCCCGCCCCCATCCTGCAAATCCGCCAGGGCGGCCAGCAGCGCGCCGGTATCAGCAGTCTTAGTGCGGCTCACGCTAGAGCTACTCCTCCTCGCCCTGTCGCTGCTCCCACCACCCCCCTTGGCAGCCAGCGCGCCCGCCAGAGCCCTCTCCACGTCCCTCGCACTCCGTCTAGATGACGCAGCAGACGCGGAATCCGGCCTCCTGCTGCTACTCCCCGCCCCCGCACCACCACCGCTACCGCCACCATCCCCGCCTTCCTTGGCTTTAAGCTTCGCCTGCAGCTTCAGCAGCGCGGCCAGCTCCTCCTTACGCTCCTCCCCCGCCCCGCTCGCCCGGATCGCCGCCACCGCGTCCGCCACAGCCGCCAGGTCCGCATTGGCCAGCACCGACGCCAAGTCACTCTCCTTTCCGTACCTGTGCCCCCCCGCCCCGCCGCTGCGGCTGGCGCTGCTGCTGGCGACGTTGCGCGTGCTGCTGCTGCTGCTGCTGGCCCTGCGATCGGCAGAGTCTGGCAGGGGGATGCGCGGGGAGTCCGCCTTGCGGTGCGCGCGCGAGTCCGCGGTTACTGGCTTCGCGGGCAGCCCTGGGAGATGGTCCGCCGCGTTGCTGCAGTGCTGCTTTATCCACCGGTGCGCTGGGGGGGGGGAGGAGGGGAGGGGGGAGGGAGGAAGCGGGAGGGGCGGAGGGAGGGAGGGAGAAGACGAGATGGGCGAGCAAGAGAAAGGACGGCTCGAATAAGAGAAGGCGTGGGGGAGGAGGGAAAGCGAACTGGGAAGAGGGGGTTGACAGGCGCAGCGTCTATATGCACTTGACATGGATGGATGAGATGCACGTGGTGGCTGGCTCACCTCACTAGAGCCTTCTCTGGCGTGATTCTCTCCTGCAGGTCGCTAGTGAGCATCAGCTTTTGAGTCGATCAAAAGCAGACACTCCTGCAGGTGCAGGTCCCTGGTCAGTCAGCATCGTGAGAGCACCAGATCCTTGGCTCGCATACATGGACACGGCCTCCCACCGGCCCGAGACCCCCCTCAAACCCAGGACGCAAGCAGCGTGCATGCAGCGTGCGTGCAACCCGCAAAAATAGACTCCTCACGCATGGTTTTGAGGCGCCTAAAAAATAGACTCTCCACTCACCGAGCGCCTTCTCGGGGGTGATTCGTTTGAGCGGGTCTCTAGTGAGCATCCTGAGCACGAGGTCCTTGGCGTCCATGGATACGCTCTCCCACCCGCCCGAGAACACGTCCACCTTGCCCGTCTTGATCGCCTCGAATATGCCCTCCTCCTTCTCCGCCCAGAACGGCGGCAGCCCGCACAGCAGGATGTAGAGGATGACCCCCACGCTCCACATGTCCGCCTCCATGCCGTAGTTGTTGTTCAGCACCTCCGGGGCTATGTAGTACGCGCTGCCCGCCATTGTGGTTAGCTTGCCGCCTGGGGGGGAGACCGGGGGGGGGGGAGGAGGGGAGGAGGGGAGAGGAGGGGAGAGGAGGGGAGAGGAGGGGAGAGGAGGGGAGAGGATGCATGCAGAGAGAAGGAGAAACACGGAGTGAATGTCGTGGACAGAGAAGAACAGGGTCGACAGAAACAGAGAGGAAAGAGGGAGGGGGCTGGGGGAAAAGGGGAGGGGAGTGGAGGAGATACGGGCATCGCCTGAGAGGCAGCAAGAGAGAGAGAGAGCAGGAAGCACAGACGCACAGAACACACACAGCAACGGCACCGGCACCAGCACCAGCAGCAGCCCCCGACATGTTCACCTGGCTTGATGAAGGCAGCGAGCCCATAGTCGGCAACCTTGACTTGCGTAAGCGACTTGTGGTTAACCAGCAGGGTCTTCTCGGGCTTCGGATCCCGGTGCATGAGCCCGTGCGCATGGCAGTGCTGCACCACGGAGATGGAAGTCTTACTTTGAGGCACCTCAAAACTCACCTGGCTTGACGAAGGCAGCGAGCCCGTAATCCACGACCTTGACTTGCGTGTGCGACTTGCGGTTAACCAGCAGGATGTTTTCGGGCTTGAGATCGCGGTGCATGAGGCCGTGCGCCTGGCAGTGCTGCACCACGGAGATGAGCGTGCGCGTGAGCAGCGCCGCCTCGTCCTCGGGGTAGTGGTGCCGCTGGCTGATGCGCTCGAACAGCTCGCCGCCCTCGCACAGCTCCATGATCAGGTGCACGCGCTGGGGGGGGGGAGAGGCGGGGTAGGGGGAGGGGAAAGGGGGAAAGAAAGGGGAGGGGACGATGTGAGGAGGAGAGAATAAGATTCGGGAGACTAGGGCTGATGCGCTCGAACAGCTCGCCGCCCTCGCACAGCTCCATTATCAGATGCACGCGCTGGGGGGGTGGAGAGGGTGGGGCGGCGGGGGACGAGGGTGAACGAAGGGGGACGAGGGGGGCGAGGGGGGAGGAGGGGGAGGAGGAGGGGGAGAGGGAGAGGAGGGCTTTGAGGCGTTCTTGAAACTGGTTCGCGGGATTAGGTTGAGAAGAGCTGATGCGCTCAACAGCTTGCCGCCCTCGCACAGCTCCATTATCAGATGCACGCGCTTAGGGGAGGGGGGGGGGAGGGAGGGAGGGAGGGGGGAGCGGCGGAGAGGGAGGGTGTGAAGGGCCGAGAGGAGATTGAGGGGGAGGGAGGGGGGGAATGCAAATAGGTGGTCAACTGAATCGTCCTTTAGAGGTTCTGATTATCCCGCCTCTACCAATTAGATCGAGAGCACATAGCTTGCTTCGGCCGCCAGCCATAGCTGGCCTTAAATGCTTTAAAATCCCGCACGCGGATAGCAGCGCACTCTGACAGTCCTCCGACAATTTTTCATTTCCCCCCCCAACAGACCCCTCCCTCCCACTTATTCCCAACATCACATTTCTTCAATCCTGAGGTGACTCGAGCCCAATTCAATTGAGACGCCTCGCAGCCTTCGACTCAATATAACCGCCGCTCGTTGAACGGTTCACTCATCGTATCTTTCACACCCCGCACCGTCCCCCCCCCCCCCCCCCTTGCACCGTGTTCCCCCCATCGTACCTTCTGGTCCTCGTACGTGGCGTGCACCTCCATCACCTTAATCTCCCGCTGCACGTCCTCCACCCCGCGCGGGCCACTTGAGGCACCTCCGAAGATCCCCTCCCCCCCCCCCCCCCCCCATCGTACCTTCTGGTCCTCGTACGTGGCGTGCAGCTCGATCACCGCCGTGTGCCCCCGGAGCACCTCCATCACCTTAATCTCCCGCTGCACGTCCTCCACCTCGCGCGTGCCGCTGAGCTTCGTCTTGCTGATCGACTTGCACGCGAACGCGACGCCCGTCATCTTGTCCTTGCACTCGCGGATCACGCCGTACTGCCCGCGCCCCAGCTCCTTGCCCATGCTGTACTGGTCCTGCACGTTCTCGTACGGTCGCTTCAGAATCATCACCGTGTGCGGCGCCTCTTTCGCGTCGTCCGCCGTGGTGATGGGCTTCGGAAGCGAGTCCTTCGTCGCCATCTCCCGCGGAAGCTCCTTCGCCGTCGAACCCATGGCTGCTGCTGGCGCTGCTGCTGCTGCCACTGCTGCTGCTCCGGCTGCTCCGGCTGCTGCTGCTGCGATCTTTCCGGCAGCGTTTCTTCCCGCAGCGGCGGCGGCTGCGCTGCTCGCGCTGGTGCTAGTGCTGGTGCCTGCGCTGCTGCGACTATCCCCTTCTCTAGGAGCGCCGCCCGGAACGTCTATCGACGGCGGCGTGGGAGGACCACTAATGCTGTCGTCAGCAGCTTCGTCGTCTGACGTCAGGCTGTCTTGATCGCCGAGGAAATTGCCAGGAGGGTTCGTGGCTGTGGGAGAAGGCAACCCCATGGAAGGATACCCATTCGCGACTGACCTGCCTTCTCCCGCCCGCGACTCCCCGACTAATGGCCTACTTTGCACCACCCGCACCCGATTCTGTGACCCCAGTCGACCATACTTGCGCGTCCAGCATCCTCCGGTTTCTCCCACACATCAATTCAACCCTCCCCCTCCCCCTCCCCTCCCCCTCCCCTCCCTCCCTCCCTCCCTCCCTCCTTCGCGTCTTCTGGGGACTATTTATTTCTTATTCGCCACGGGCCAGATATGAGAGCCCCTTCAGTCTTCGGAAAGCGGGACGACGCAAACGAGCGCAGATGCAAGCTAGTAACGTCGATGGCAACTGTGTTATGTTATTCTTGCCGAGGCAGTCAGAGTCAGGCGCGTCGCGGCAATGTCGCAAAATGGCATGGACAGTCTCCGTGCCAGGACTTTCCTGAGTGAACGCCTGGGTAGGATCAAGATCAGCGAAATGGCTGAAAATAATCTGCCAACGCGATAGTATCTACAGCCCGTTTCAGATGCAGGAAAGCTCCTGCGGATGTTGAGCGCATAATAATTGCGCTGATAAATAAGGGGAGCCGGCGTTGTACCGAACGCTCGATGCATGAAAACTAAGCAGCATCAGGTGGAAATAACTGGCATACCGCCGATGCCAGAGCCAGAGGCAGGGAAACCCTAAGCGGGGAACACGAAGCAGGATGCTCTATAGTCGAGAAAAGACTGAAGCCGGGCACCAACGGTCAAAATATACGGCACACCATGCGCGCTCCAAGGTTTTGAAAGCTCGACGCGGCAGCGCATGTCACTAAAGGCGCCTTTGTTAGCGGTTACCCATAATAGGCGAGGAACAGGGTTAGGCACTAGTGTTCAGGAGAGTAAGTGGAGGGAGCTCCCATAGAGTGAGGTAGAGCTTGAGGGGGAGCGGAACCTGGGGGAGCCGAACCTAGAGCGGAGGTGAGGGGATGTTGGAGGAGGGGAAGGAAGGGGGAGGGGGGGGATTGGGGGGAGCGGGAGGAGGGGAGGGCAAAGTGGTTAGGTGGGGCGTATGTGTGGTTGTACGGCGGACGGTTGAAACTTGAACTGTCAAAAGTTGACGGAGCGGCAGGTCTTTCCAGGGAGCGGGCCGCCGCCCTCGGCGCTGACCCCCTGCGCTCGGCTGTGCGCAGCTGCTCGCTGATGGCGCAGAATGGGGGCGGGCGGGCCTTCCGAACAGGGACGTGCCACTTACCCATCCATCCACCAACCAGTCCTGGAATGACATTGTGCTTGTAATGGATTCTTCCACTCCAATATGGTTCTCCTCTACACTTCCGGATGGTCAACCGTACTTCTCAAGAGGGAAATATGATAATTCGAATGAGGTTCGATGAGCATTGTGGCGATTGTGGCGATTGTGGGTAACCCTCCTCCCACATGAGGTTCGATGAGCATGTTACATTTAGGCTTCACGTCATTTTAGACTTGTGTCGCATGAATTGATTTACATCTCCACAGGGCAGAAGTTCTGCGTTTTGTAGCAACACCTTTGTTTGCGTTAGCTTGTAGCCGCTAATTAAAACCCGCGGCCCAGATTGTTCATACGCATTGCGTGTGAAAAATGGGTGCCGGGTTCTACTAAACACATTGTGAAATCACCACTTTTGGCCCAATACTGCCTTTAGTTGTAAGCCACATTCTTGTATATAGTGTTCTGATGCTAGTATTCGGATGTTTTGGTTTCTTTGACGCATGTAGCGCATGCGCGCCGCACCAGTATGTCTTCTCTGGATGTCGCAAATATCTTCCCTATCCTTGCCCTAACTAATCTTTAGGGCACCCCCTTCCCGGACCACAACCTCACTGCATTTCTGTGTGTGAGGTGCGTCAAGAATCATCAAATTTTGGTCGTGTTATCACGTGACGTTCTCTCACCATTTAGGGAAGCCATCGCCATGCCGAGCTTGCGCGCTCGCAAAAGTGCAGCAGAACCCATGCAGCAGGCCCCCCAATGCAAAAGTACACTCTCCAACGCGTCGCAACGCACGCACCTCGAGGCTCGACAATTGGAATCATGTTTACTCTCAGCTCCCAACATTTACTATAGTAGCAGTTGCGACTGGGTGGGTCACGTTGCGTCGAGCAGATTGGGGCTCGGGGCTGTCCCCTTCATCTGAGCTCAGCTCATCGTAAGGAATCACTGATTGGCAATCTGGTGGCTCCTGGAGCTATGGCTGCCGCTGCTGCTACTACCGCATCCTCTTTCTCGTCGCTGCTAGTAGCTCGCCGCCTTCACCTCTTCAATCTCTTTCCATCATCAGCATCGCTCTGGCTCCATCGTCATAGTCATCCGAATCAGCATATGGCTGCCTCCGAACCTCCTGGCAATTCTCTTTCTCCCAGGAGCCCTCTCCTCCCCGACCTCGGGAGGGACCTCCCTTCTCTCATCGTCACCGTGGCATGCATCTCCGTCTCTCTCATGCTACTCTTCTTCCGCCTCCGCCGCCGCCGCATCCGCGCATCCTACCCGCCCGGCCCCCCCCCATGGCCGATCCTCGGCAACATACCCTCCCTCGGAACCCTTCCGCACCGGTCCCTCGCGAAGCTAGCAGACAGGTTCGGCCCGATCTTCACCGTCTGGTTCGGGCCGACCCCGTGCGTCGTGATCTCCTCCCCGGACCTGGCACGCACAGCGCTGAGAGCGGACGACAAGCTTTTTAGCGGGCGCCCGCTCGTGGCCTCCTCGCGCGCGCTCACTTTCGGTGGGAAGGATGTGGCTTTCGCGCCGCCGGACCAGGCGTGGAAGAAGCGGCGGCGCCTGGCGTTCCTACACCTGCTGTCGGCGCGACAGCTGGCGGAGAGCGGCGCGCAGCGGGAGGAGGAGGTGCGGGCGATGGTGGCAGCGATGGCGGCGGAAGTGAGGAGGAGGAGGAGCGCCGCCGCAAGAGGTGGGGGGGATGGGCGAGCGGCGATGGGTGGAAGTGGGGCGGCTGTGGTTAACATGAGGAATTACCTGGCCCGAGTGACCCTGAACAACATTCTGCGACTCACTGTCGGCGAGAGCTACCCCTACAGCTTCAGCAGCACCGGCGAGGAGTGCGGCACTTGCCATACTGGCACCAGTGCAACTAGGACTACTAGTGCCAGTAGTGTTACTACTACCGATGCGGGTGGTAACCGCAAGATGGAGCGGGAAGGCGAGAGGGTGGCGGCGATGGTGGAGGAAGTTTTTTTGGTGCTGGGGGCGTTTAACCTGAGCGACCACCTGCCGTGGCTGCGCTGGGTGGACCCCCAGGGCATCGACGCCCGGCTCAAACGGGTGGAACCCGCCATCCATGCGTTTGCACGGGAGGCCATCATTGAGAGGGAAGAGGTGGTGAAATTGAAGCGCGGGCATGCAAGCTTAGGAGGTGGGGCAGGTGGGGCCATGGGGGAGGAGGGACAACAGAAGATGCGGAGCTCTGGTCACCCGCAGCAGCAGCAGAAGCAGCAGCAGCAGCAGCAGCACCAGGAGGAGGAGGAGGTGGAGCGACAGCAGCAGCCAGCTATTGGGGGAGAGGAGGGCGCAGAAGCTCGGCAGCGGCTTGGCAATGGTGGGAAGACGCCAGGTGGCGACAAGGCGCCAGCTGGTGAGGTGGGCGATCATAAGCCGTTGGTCGACTCCCTTCTGGAGCGAGACAAGGGAGTGGGGGAAAGAGGAGGAGGAAAAAGAGGAGGAGGAGGAGGAGGAGGAGGAGCAGGAGGAGCAGGAGGAGAGGATTCACTGGACGAGGAGGAGATGGTGATGCTGATGCTGGACATGTTCCTGGCTGGCACGGACACCACTGCCAAGACAGTGGAGTGGGCTCTGGCTGAGCTTGCCAACCACCCGCATGCACTCCAGCGCCTCACGGACGAGGTTGACGCTGCTTACCACGCGGCAGCAGCTTCTAGTGAAACGGTAACCACACCAGCAGCAGCTGCTGCAGCAGCAGCAACTCCGGCAACAGGACCAACAGCATCAACTGCAGCAGAAGAATTGGTTGCGGTCGACTTCACAAAGCAGGAGGGACAGGGAAAGGGAAAGGGGAAGGGAGAGGGGAAGGGAGAGGGAAAGGGAGAGGGAAAGGGAGAGGGAAAGGGGGAGAAGAAGGGAGAGGAACCTGGAGGAGCAACAGGGGTGGCGGTGCAGGGTCTGCCGTTCCTGCAGGCGGTGCTAAAGGAGACCCTTCGCCACCACCCCGTGGGGCCGCTGCTCGTGCCCCACAAGACAACCGGCCGAGCTGTGCTGGGGGGGCACAGCATCCCTGCTGGTACAATGGTGCTGATCAATGCATGGGCCATCAGCCATGACGCCAAGTCCTGGGAGAATCCCCATGAGTTCGACCCATGGCGCTTCATGCCATCATCCACATCCTCATCAACCCCATCACCCCCATCACACCCATCACCCACATTACCCCCATCGCCCATATCGCCCACTCCAGATACTCTGTCTCCTCCGACTGACCTCACGTCCCCACTGCCTTCTCCATCCGCCCACTCCCTCACGCCTGCCTCCTGGGACCCCTCCGGCGCTTTCCGCATGCTTCCTTTTGGCGCCGGCCGCCGCGGCTGTGCGGGCATGGCGCTGGGCGTGGACATGGCTGCTCGCATGCTCGCTGCCATTGTGCACCGCTTCGACATGTCCGTGTTACCACCGGGCTACATAGACGGGCCTCCAGCAGAAACAGCCGAAAGTGGTCAATGTGGCGTGTTAGCAGGGGGCAGTGGAGGGGGGGAGGCAGTGCGAGGAGTGAAGGGGCAGTGGGGTGTGGAGCTAGGGGAGGTGTTTGGGCTCACCCTGGCCCTGGCGACGCCGCTTAGGCTGGTTCTGCGGGAGAGAGAGGTTTGAGGTGTCAGGCCTTTCCTTCGGACTGTGGCGAGGTATGTCGGAAGGGGAAAGATTTCTGGAGGAGCCGGTATGAAAAAAGTAGAATAGTGTCGCTGTAAATAGCAGTGTAAATAGTTCAGGGCTGGGAGCTAGTCGAATTGCCTTTCCAAGATTCAGCCAGTTGAGAAGCTCCGTAGCGTGTGTGATGTCCATGTTTCTCATATTCACCAGTAACGGAGCACACCAAACCAAAGCAAACCCATCAATAGTTCCTGCTCTCAGAAGCGCGATAGCAGACGCCAAGTTAGCACCACTACTATGCAGACTACCGCGTGCGAGTAGATCAATGCTCCATCTAACGCTCGATCTCTAGCTAGAGCTGAGGCAGCTCAAAGGAACATATATACCTTCCTAGCAATCAATCCTCACCTCACGTCGTCTCAGCGCACACTATCACACTATCCCAAGACTAAGCAGCTGAACACCTGTCCCGGCTTGCCTCTCCTTCCCTACTCTCTCCCTTGTTCCCCACGGTCACTTTCACCCAGCTGTCACGTCAACCGGCAGCCACGTCAACCCGCGGTCACGTCAACCAGCAGCCACGTCACCCCGCGGTCCAGTACTTCTTGGCGCACACCAGCACGGCCTCGCCCTCGGCACTATCATCCCCGCCGCTGCTCTCAATCCGCGCGTCCCACCTCAACCCGGGCGCCAGGCGCAGCAGCTGCTGCAGCACGGGCAGCTCGTCATGGATCAGCACGGCGCCCTCGGGCCTTAACACGCGGTCGATCTCCAGCAGCACATGCTCCACGGGACACGGCCGGTCCGCCCACTTGGAGAAGAGATTCGACGCGTGCACCAGGTCGTATGTCCGCGGGTAGGTCGAGAACGCCTCGCACCAGTCCTGGTACGAGCCTAGCAGCCCGCGCTCGTAAATCACCCCCAGCGTGTCCGCCGCGGAAAACACCACCGTCGAGGGGGAAACCGCGTCCGCGGCCGCGCCGGGCTCCCCGTCCGCGCCGATGGCAGCTCCGCGCTCCACGGGCACGACGTTCATCACCCACACGGGGTCGTCCGCCTCCGCCAGAGCCGCCGCGAAGCCGCCGTCGCGCGCGTTCATGTCCATGATGTTGCGGTAGCGCCCCTGGGCCAGCCCGGGGAGCAGCTTCTCCTTGTACCACCGCACGCGCCGCTGCCACTCCGCCGTGTCCGCGCGGAACCCGTCCGCGGAGGCCAACGCATCGGCGCCAACACCACCGCCGCCGCTCAGAACCATCTCCTCTCCGTTCGCCTCCTGACCGGAAGAGGTCGCCGCTGGGACAAGGTTGAGGGCAATGCGGGGCGGGACGGCCGTCAGCCTGGCCGGCCAGTTAACCGGCCTGCCGCCAGGAACGCCGTTCTCGTCCGTGACGGCCG
Organism: Closterium sp. NIES-67; assembly: GCA_027943415.1. Classification (NCBI taxonomy): domain Eukaryota; kingdom Viridiplantae; phylum Streptophyta; class Zygnematophyceae; order Desmidiales; family Closteriaceae; genus Closterium; species Closterium sp. NIES-67. The sequence goes on from BQMB01000801.1 coordinate 141,647, forward strand.
GCACGGGGGTGAGACACGCGGGCATCGGGGTGTACCACGACAGGTCCGGGTCCTCGGCCGCGGGGCACATGGGCGGAATACTGTTCCCCTCTGCCGCCTTGCCCTTCTGGCACTCCCCGTCGAGCGGCTTCTGCCACACGGCGAACATGCCCTTCTCCGCGTACTTGCGCCAGCACAGGCTCTCCGCCGTGCGCTCAATCTCCGCCTGCTCCGCCGCGAGGTCCGCCTCCGGGCGGTTCCACCCGCTGGCGTAGTGCTTCCAGTAGATGGGCGGGCCAGTTAGCACCCAGAAGCCGCCCGGGCGCAGCACGCGGTCGATTTCCGCCAGCAGACGACCGTCTGCGGAGAGGAGGTCGGAATGAATAGGAGGGATTAAATACGGGGGGGTTATTGGGATTGTTTCTATTTGTTACTGGGTATATGCATGCCTCTTCCTCCTCCTCCCTTCATTCTCTTCCATTCTCAATCCCTCATCCCCCTTCACCACAACCCTTGGTTCCTTTCCCATCCCCCACTCTCGCCCTATTTCGCACCAACCAAAACTGAAACCACTACACACGAAACCACTGCATACCTTCGCGGGCCCACGGAATGAGGCAGCGCGAGCAGTGCGCGAGGTCGAAGGAGCGCGGCGGGTACGGCAGGCGCTTCGTGGCGAGCACGCCGATCATGGCGGGCAGCCCGCGCTCCAGCGCGAACTGCACCTGCGCCTCGTGCCCGTCGCGCGGCGCCAGCGACATGGTCAGAATGCCGCGGTTCAGCATGTACGCGCCGAAGCTGCCCACCTGCGCGGCGAACGAGCCGGGGAAAGGGGAAGGGGGAATGGGGCGGCATGTTAAGGCAAATTCGCAACCTTCCAACGTATTTCAGAGTAGAAAGATGTGCACGTGAGCATGCATGTGTGCATGTATGTGAGTGTGTATACGTACCCCGCAGCCCGTGTCCAGCGCGGTGCGAATGGACCCGTCTGTCAGAGGAAGAATCTTCCCAAGCTCCTCGATATAAGCATCCGCGCCGTCGTGGAACATAGTCCCGCCGCCGGGGAACAGAAACTTCTCCGTCTCTTCCTCGTACTGGATCCAGTGCTGGTCCGCCTTCGCCGTCGTCAGATGCTTGTGCGGCACGTTCACGTACCACGCCTCCACGCGGCTCTGCGGCCAGGGGAGCGGAGTCTTATACCCGACGGGCGGCGGAATGAGGCACTGCATCACCTCGCGCACGGGCGGGCAGTGCCGCTCGTGGTGCATCATGGCGGTCTTGGGGAACAGCTTGGCGCGCGCGGGGTCTTCGCACGGCGTGTGGTCGGTGAAGGCGGCGTCGCACGGCTCGAACATGCGCGCCGTCTGCGCCGCTTCCGCCAGGTTGTACCGCACCTGGTTGAGGAATCGGCGCAGCGGCAAGGCGCGGCGGGAGGCCTTGCGGTCACGCGCGCCCGTAGCAGGAACTGTCTCCGCCAGGTCCTTCGCGTCGTTGTCCGCCGCGAGCAGGATCAGATGATTGCGGGTGAGTTCGTCAGACACATCCCCGCTGCCGGATAGAGGATTGTGCAGAAGCGGCAGATCGCCGAAGCGCGGGCCAGTGGGGATGAGCAGAGGTTCGTCCGACATGGGAGGTTTGCCCAGAAGCGACGCGAGTGCGCGACTGATGGCGCATGGGCTGTGCTCGTGCCTCGAGCAAGCGAGGACCGCCAGGCCGATAACGAAGGCACATGCCGTGGCGAGTAGCTGCCAGCACGGAGCTCCTCGTTCACGTGACGCCATGTTGCGTTATCCTACCAGTACCACAGGCTAGATGCGGAGTATAATCTGATTTCTCACACGATCCGTTAGCCTATACTAGAAGCTCGACCGGCGAATTCACGAAGCAGGCTGTGCTACTGATGAAGCAAAGAAACTCATCTCCTGCCCTTAATCTATGCTTTGTCTAATCAGGCACCCATAACTTTTCTCCTCTCCCCCTCGCCACCCTGCCTGAGGGGGATAAACCCGCTCCGTCCCGACAGGAAAGCAAAGGGCGGAATTGCGCGGCTCCGCGAGACCGCGTCCTCAATTAACATTTTCTACCCGTTTTGCTCACGGCCCGGGCAACCCCGATCTCGGATAAATATTTTCTACGCGCGAGTCGGGAAATGCGTTTTTGATTACGTGAGGTCTTTTGGGCAGATTCGACCGTTTTTCGCCTTCCGCGTTTCTAACAGTTGAGAGTTGTAAAGGACCTGGCGGGGAAGTTGTCGCATGTCTGTATCGATTCCGCTGAAACAAGACGTACATTTCTGCACATGGATTCAAAGGCCATTTGGCAGGATGCAGTGTTCGTCACTTGGTTCAACTTCTAGCGGTACATGATGACGTGGCTGTACATTTATGGTAGTGGCGCGAATTGAGGTTACGGTGCATGTGTTCTCGTGAGTTCTTGTGGTGGTGCACAAACTCTCATGTTTCCCTTGCCCGAAATGATGGCCCGAAATTATGACAGGGCTGTCAAAGTTCGCGTGGAGTTTAGCTAGTGGCGGAAGTTGAGCTTTGGGGCATGAGACTTCAGGAGAATCCATGAACTATCGTGTTTTCTCGCGTAAATCTCGTTTGCATCTGCCCAGATTCCACAGAGCCACGCCAGCGCCCTTCTGAGTAGGAATCGTATCTCCCCCTTGCAACACTGTTGAAGTGTGGCGGTACTGTTACGGATGACTGTCCAGTTGGCTGGTAATTCACGGGCAATCACTAAATCCCAAATACAGTTCACACAATTTCAAATTCCGTAACTTTCGCATTTCCCGACTCGCGCGTAGAAAATATTTATCCGAGATCGGGGTTGCCCTGGCCGTGAGCAAAACGGGTAGAAAATGTTAATTGAGGACCCGGTTTCGCGGAGCCGCGCAATTCCGCCAAAGCAAAGCCTGAACCGAAGCCTCGCGCCTTGGGAATTCCTTACCTGCACACCCCGCAGAAGGCGAGGCGACTCGGTTTGGTTTGGCCTGGAAAACATCTGTTTGGCTGGGGCAGGGCGGGGTGTGTTTGGCTCGGGAGCGTCAAACTCGAGGCCAAGGAGGTTCGGGCAGTTTCGCGCGCCACAGCGTGGTCAGGCCAAACGAGCCTCGCTTGTCGCATACATCCTCTGTCGCCCGCTTCCACCTTGGGATTTGGGAGGGACGACGACAGGCGACAGCTGACAAAACCCAAGCATTGACCAAACCGACAGGCCGGAACTCGGTACAGTTCTGGAGGTCAATTGTTTGAACAATTACCACCTGAATAAATCGTCTTGCTAGAATATTGTAAAACAAGTTAGTGGCATGAATCGATGAGAAACCATTCGTAAGTTATTTGATGTATACGGCTTTCGCTTATGTCAGCTTCTGGTTCGCCATCGCCCATGTATTTTGGAGGATTCCACTAAAGGGATCCATCCATCTTTTGGTGTGGATGCCTCCTTCGTCCCACTAATCTCATCCATTGGCCAGCCCTGAGAGTGCATGCATGGGCTATTGCTGATAGTGGAGAATGGAGTTGAAAGCCAGCTCTGACACCTTAAGTGCATTCCTTTCAGTTATCAAGTCCTAAAAATGCAATGGTGGTTGTTTCCCAGCAAGCAGGCTCAGAGGCTGATAAAGCAGTGAGCTAGATGGGTGCATATTTCATAATTAGGAAAAGCTGTCAGCATTGAGTTGCCATGACAGAATGAACAGGTGAAAGCACTAGAAGACCTACCCTAGGCTAATCAGAAGACAAAAAGGCACAAAATAGAGTCTAAACATGGCACCAGTTCGCACAGGACAGGATCCGCTTCACACGGGCCCTGACGAATGGCCTCCAACGTTTGTCACCAGGAGCGGAACCTGGGCAATTTGGGAGAGCTTTCACCCACGCATCACTGTGTTCCTCCAAGCATGGGTCTCTACAACCTCCTATGCCGATGCCCCGCCGACAATGCCCACAACGCCCACAGTGCGGCATCCCCAGCACAGGCGACCGGCGCCAGGTTTTGCGCCTAGAGGATGCACTCCGCTTGTATTACATGGAAGGAGTGGCGAGTCGGCTGGGTGGGACACGAGTGAGAAGAGGAAATACGGGGTTACTCGAAGATAAGGATGAATGGGCTCTCCTCCGTCGCTCTACCTGCACCTTCCATTCCCCTCCTCAATACAAACCGTTCCTTGATCCCCTCTTCCCGGTCGAATCCACCCGCCACACACCGCCGCCAATCACCCTCTCCAGTCACCCTCGCCACACCACGGCTCCACGTCGCGGCATTCATCGTCGCAGCACCCTAGAAGTTAAGCTTTGCCGGCATCTGGTCAATGCAGTCGTCCCACGGGCCCAGGTTCTTATCCGCCCGCACAGTCCGCAGCGCCTTCCAAACGGCGCTGTTGCACTTGAACCCGGACCCGAACGCGATCTGCCACACGCGGTCGCCGCGTCGCACGCGGCCCTTGGCCTCCGTGTACGACAGCTCGTACCACACGGAAGATGACGACGTGTTGCCGAAGCGGTACAGCGTCATGCGCGACGGCTCGATGTGCCACGGCGTCAGATCCAGGTTCTTCTCGAGCTCGTCCAGCACGGCACGGCCGCCCGCGTGGATGCAGAAGTGCTCGAACGCGAGCTTGAAGTCCGGAATGTACGGCTTGAGCTTCATGCGGAAGACCTTGCGCGCGATCAGCACGGCGGCGAACAGTAGCTGCTCCGACAGCGGCAGCACCAGCGGCCCGAGCGTCGTGATGTTCGTCTTGAGCGCCTCGCCCGCGACCGCCATGAGGTCGCGCGACAGCGACACGCCGACGATCTTCTGGTCATCCTCCTCCTGGAAGACGCACTGGTAGTGCTTGTCGTTGGCGCCCATGTGCGTGCGCACCAGGTGCTGCAGCTTGTACTTGGCGCGCCAGCTCTCGCTGCTCTTGTTGGTCAGCAGCAGCGCGGCGGCGCCGATGCGGAAGATGCAGTTGGGGATGAGCATGGATTTCTTGTTGCCGAAGTAGAGCTGCTGGGTCGTGTTCTCGGTGGAAACCACCACGGCGTACGAGTTGCCGTGCACCTGGAGCATGTCGCGCGCGAGATCCACGGCGATGACGCCCGCGCTGCACCCCATGCCGCCGAGGTTGAACGACCGGATGTTGCTGCGCATCTTGTACTTGTTGATGATCATGGCGGACAGCGACGGCGTCGGGCAGAACACGCTGCAGTTCACAATGAGGATACCAATGTCGCGAGGCTTGAGCCCCGTTTTCGCGAACAGCTCGTCCAGCGCGCCGAAAATGACCATCTCCGCCTCGTTGCGCGCCTCCCCGAGGGATTGGTTGAGCGGGAGGTTGACGAAGCCCGGCGGCAGGCACGTGCGGTCGCCCAGGCCCGCGCGCTCGAGCACCTTCGCCTGGAACTCGAGGCACTTGTCGTCGAAGCGCCCGATCTTCGCGGCGTGCTCCAGCGCGCCCTTGATCGTCATGGCGAGCGACTCTGGCGGCTTGAAGCACGCGAAATCGACCAGGTAAATGGGTCTCTTTCGCAGCATTAAGTAGACGGTGAGGGCGAATGCGGCGACGGACAGGCACGCGACCACGGGGATGAGATTCACTTGCACGCTGTCCCAGAGGAGGTTCAGATCGTCGGGAGTGACGCGCGAGATCTGGAGCGCCACGGACGCGATAACGGGAATGAGAAGCATCGGCAGCCCGTGCGTTACCAGGTAGTGGTACCCGAGCTTCACATGGCCCATGCTCACGCTCTGGAGGAAATCTGGCAGGACCCGGCGGGCTCCGTCTTCTGGCTCCATGTAGGCTTGAGCGGCCGTGGGCATTTCTTCTGCAGGTCTGGGTTCTCCGGTTGCCGGAGCCATGGCAGCGCCCGGTGTCAGCGGAGGGGAAACGGCGTTTATATCGGCCAGGCCAGCTATTCTTCCTCGAATATCCTAACGTATGGCCTAGCCAAGCAGAACCCAAGAATGAGAAGAATGCTGGAAAGAGGAAGCAGAAGATCTGGGATAGAAAACGTCGTGCGCTGGTCTAGGAAGATATGCATTAGATGCTACTGCTGTGAATGACTGAAGCACTGTAGAGAACTTGCGGTTGTGGTGGTGGGGGGGGGAGGCAGGGTGGTTTGGGTGAACGGAGAAGGGTGGGGGGGGAGGGGGTGGGGACGGGGAGGAATTTTGATGGGTGTGACGGAAGTGCTGGAGAGCGGATGCTTGAGGGCGCGCAAGAATCAACGACATTCAGCCACGGGAGGGATGGACGGACCTTAGTTGTGCAATCGCTTCCCCAGGCCAGAAAGCTAGGCGGGATCAGGTCCGGATGCGGCTCATCGCAAGGTCATTGGGCGGCTCGGTTTGGTTCGGCGGCGTGTTACTAGGTTGCGGTCTGGGGTGTTTGCCCTGGCTATGCGCGGTCTCCGAGCGGCTCACGGGGGCGTGCGGTGGGGCCACGGGTCGACGCACCGTGCAGTAATCTGTTGGGGGGAAACACCCAAATCTCTGACTCTGCACGGATCACAAGTGTCTGAAGAAAGGCGCGGAATGGCGTGATTGGTGGTGTGGAACAGGTTCGGCAAGTACTGTTCCGTTAGCGCGCGTCAGAACCGAAGTTCGAGCCACCAATCAAGGATGCTGCTTCCTCAAGGTTGCCCCCTTTGCAAAGGGGAACGAAGCATGACGTCAGCCACATTGACCTCAATGGCTTTGCCTGCTGTACAGTGTGATGCGCTTTGAAAGACAGCTACAGTTGCTACTAATGAGGACACTATACACCAAATCTAGCATTAGAACGTGCCCAACGACGTGCGCAAGTACGTGTGCTCTAGCACCGCCTGCTAGATCATGAAATCCTCCCATCAGAGAGCAGCCGGAATCCTACAGCCGTGGATCCGCCCGAGCGACCCTGACAACATATCACGATGGACTACGTGGCGGGATTGCCAGCCGGTCCTAGCGAAAACAACGCCATCCTCGAGGTCGTTGACTGCCTCACAAAAATGGCGCACTTCATCGCCTGCCAAAAAACCATCACAGCTGAGCAAACTGCCCAACTGTTCATCGCCATGATCATTCGACTGCACGGATTGCCTGTTAAAATTATATAAGTTATAATTTAATACAGGCTTGGTAGGTTGTTACTGAACCTTTCTGTAGAGGGTACAAACCTCTCCTTGTACTCCTCTCTCTTCCTAATCGATCCTCTTCTTTCTCGTCAACTTTTATCCTCACGCTTCTAGATCTACTTTCCTCACGGCATTCCATGGCGGCCTTCCTAGTATCCTAGCTAAGCTAGTGTATAACTTTATGGACCTAGCCTCCTAAGTTTCTGAGACTGCCGACCGCAATTATTTCACACAGAGACCCGAAATTCACATCGAATTTCTGGCGCCACCAGTGGGACCAGTTCAGTACCAAACTGCAGTTTTCCTCCGCCTACTACCTACAGACCGACGGGCAGACCGAACGAGTCAACCAAACTATGGAACAACTCATTCGGACTACCTGTACTAACCCACAGACATTCGCGTATAATGACGTGCTCTCTGCCACAACCCATTAGTCCACGTTTTTCCTCAACTACGGACAGGACCCAGTTTTACCCACTACATCGAACATCGAGACACCCGTGCCCCGGTCCCAGAAATTTGGTGAAGACATTCTCGCCGCCCAAGAAAAAGCAGCTGAGGCAATCAGGAATGTCAACGAGATCGCAAGCCGACAAGGCGATCTCCATCGACGTGACGTCACTTACAAAGTGGGAGATCTTGTCCTACTCGACACTCGCAATTTGCGGTTGCCGATCCCGAGCAAGCTCCGACCCCGATTCTGTGGGCCCTTTCAAGTGACCAACATGGTGACACCTGTCACTACTCACCTTCGACTCCCAGCTGATTGACGTCACCACCCGGCTTTCCATGTAAGCCTCTTATGGCCCTACGTCCCCAGTTCGTCGGAATTGGCACGCCAACGCGGTGTACGGCAGCTGACGCCCCTGCAGGAACCAACGACCGAGCCCTTGAAAATTCTCGGCCATCGAGTCACGATGCAGCTGAACCGTCGGATGGTTGATTTTCTCGTCCGCTGGCGCGATTGCACGTCAGAAGATGACAGCTGGGTGCCGCTCGCTGAGCTAGAGTCACATCCGATTCTAACAGCATATTATCAGCGTCGGAATGTTTCCGATGCACGCGGTCTCGTTTAGGAGGGGGGGTAGTGTAAGGAATTTCCATTCCTTACTGAGTTGTACGCTTGCGCGTACACCCACACTCCTCGACTCGTCACGTTCGGCCTCATTTATCGGCCCAACCCTTTCCCGAGTCGCGTCCGGCACTGTCGCCACATTGCCGAACGTACCCACGTTCCGAGGTTATCGCCCTAGCATGCCAATCCCTATATAACCTCGTGCCTTCATTGCAATAGAGACCTTGTATTCTCACGTTATAGTACATTGACACTTACTAAATCATAACACATTCCTTCGCCGGTGTCAGCGGAGCGTTCTGCGCAGCGCTCTCTGGAGGCGCGCAGCCCCGCTAATTTGTCCCGAAAGGAGCTCGCGCTTCGGTGCTCAACGCCCCTCTGCTGCCATGCAGCAGCAGACACTGGCCGCACTTCACTCACCCTCCTCACCTCACCCCAACAGCCGCAATCTTCCAGCCGTCAAAGCAACTGCTGTTGCGCAGTCGAGCCAGACAGGGAGGATCCAAGCCGTGATTGTCCCAAAATACCAGGATCAGAAATACGGAGTAGGTATACAGTGTACGGCATAGGTACGTCTGCTACGGAGTAGCCTTGCTATACGAACAACTATACCTACAATATAGGAGAGATCCACATTTTTTGCTACTCGTAGGCCTGGAGAGCTTCCCGTCTGCACGCGTAGCCAACAGAAATCTATCGCAAGCTTTTTTTTTCGACCTCCGTGGAGGAATGCTCTTTCGAGGTTAGCAGCCGTGCTTTGCAAGGTGCGAAGCAACCTCTGCCTAAGAAACGCTTCTCGTTCAAATGGACCGTCTGTAAAACCCATCGACGTGACGCATACGCCATCTCAATCATAGCCAGCCCACCCTACTACTCCGCTTTAGTACCGATCCGTATCTCTCCATACGCAACGTCGTATACTCATGGGGAACAGCGAGAGTAGGCCGGTAGACAAGAGACCTGGTGAAAGGGCAAGCGTCGCGTCGGGAAGGAGCAGCAGCGGCTCCGCGGCGCAGCTTATCGCCAGGGAGCGATCCGCAACCGTCGGCAGCATGATGAGCTCCCGTCGCAACCCCATGGTCGCTGGTGCTGCTGCCGGAAACGTCGAGGTGTGTTTGGATCCACCCTCCTCCCGCTCCCGCTCTTCCCGCTCATATTTATACTGACCGTCCTACGTTTTCTCGCCTAGCTGTGATTTACAGTGCCGTCACAAAAACGACTCGGGGTTTTCGTTCTAATCTCCGTCCGTGTGTCTTTGCAGCTCGTCGCGCGGCTACTCGCAAGCGGGCTCGACAGAAATGGCTGCTCGTCCACGGGCAAGGTGCGTCCGTCACTCCCCTCCATCATATGTCGCACGTCGCACGTCGCACGTCGTACGTCGTACGTCGTACGCCGTCCTTTCAGATCGAATCAGGGTTTGTTTCGAGTGAAGCGTGCGCTTTCAAACGTCTCAAACGTCTCAAACATCTCAACGGATTCAAAGGTCTTGGAGCGTCGACCTCAAAGTGACCCCGCCTTTTCACCCTCCGCATCGATTTTGAGACATGACGATTTAAATTTCGATCGCCGTTTCTTCTAAGTTAAATTCGGCCCAACACGACGAGTCGTCAACTATCCTGACCCATCATGGCCTGCGCACCCTGGCATGCTCGCCACCTGTCCCTTGCGTGTGCTGATTCAGACACCGCTAATGGCGGCAGCGAGAGGAGGACACGTGGCAGTCGTCACCCTTCTGCTTATCAACGACGCCGCGGTACGCCGTCGATTTGCTTCGCCGCCTCTTTTCCATTTGCTTTTGCTTTCCCGCCGTTTCTCACCGCCTCGCGTTGCGTCAACATGTATCCTTCGCAATGTAACGCGCATTCGCTCCTGATGACACGTGGCATCCCCGCAGGTGCTGCGGTTCGACAAGACCAGCGCGCGGTCGTGCCTGCACATGGCGGCGCGAGCGGGGAGCGCGGAGTGCGTCGAGGCCGTCTTAGTGGCGGCGAAGGCGTCGCACGGACTGAACGACTCGTGGTGAGTGGTGCGAGGAGGAGGATGCCGAAACGGAATCCGTCTTGACTTGATGCCGAAGCTGAATCCGAACCTGTGAAAGATGACATCCTCCTCTTGGTTCGATTCGTCACAAACCACTCGTCCTCCCTCTCTCCCTCCTCCTCTCTCTCTCACTCCCTCTTCGCCTTGAAACAGTCCTTTCCGCCTCATTCTTTCCGTGGAGGAAAGCTCCCTCCGAGTCCACATCAGGGCTCCCCCGAGGGGCCCTCATCCTCTTCAGGGATTAACGCTCTTCCGCCTCCCCTCGCCCCCTCTCCCCGCGAATCATCAGGGGCTATCAGCGCTTCGTCAACGTGCGCGACGCCACGGGCTGCACGGCGCTGCATCTGGCGGCGGCGGCGGGAGCGGAGGGCGCGGTGCGGGTGCTGCTGAGGGAAGGCGCGGCGGTCAGCATCACCACGGCGACGACTGGCCACGCGTGAGTGCCGCTGCTGGAGTGCTGCACTGTCCTCGCATTATCACCGTGATAGTGATGATCACAGTATGCTGCTACCACCACGTGTGTTGTTCGGCCACGTGGACACTCTAGTCGCTGGTTTGGCCACGTGTGCAGTATAGCTCGCGGCATCCCCCCCCCCCTCCCCCCAACCCCCCCGCCCCCCCAACTAATTCCCGCCACTTCTCTTGAAACCCTACCCCTGTTCACGGCAGTCCCGGCAATCACGCGCTGCATATGGCGGCGCGGAGCGGGAGCGTGGCGGTGGTGCTGGCGCTGCTGGCGTGGGGCGCGGACAGAACCGCGCTCAACCATGACAAGCTCACGCCCCACGCCCTGGCCCTGCGCGCGGAACGGGAGCGCGGGGGGAAAGCGCGCGCGGAGAAGGGGAAGAAAGCAGCGCTCGCGGAGAAGGGCGTGCGGGCGGGGAAGAGCGGCGCTCCCCCCCGCTGCGATTTCAAGCGCGTGACGGCGCTGCTGAACCCCAAGTCCCCCGCGCCCGTGGTATGGCCCTCCCCCTGGGCGCAGCTGCTCGCGCGCATTCCCCCGCAAGTGGTGTGGCTGCTCCGCGCGGCGCAGGCGGGGGGAGAGGAGGCGGAGGGGGAAGCGGAAGGGGACGGGGGACGAGGCGGAGAACTGGGGCAGGGGGAGGAGGAGGGAGGTACGGAGGGGGTTAGAGCAAGGGAGGGTCAGCGGAGAGCGGATGGGGTGAAGGACGAGTTAGGTGGCATGGGTGGTAGTGGGGGCAACAGTGCCAACGGGGGCATCGGGGGTGTCGGGAGTAACGGTGGCAGTGGCGGGGGAAATGGTGGTGGGAGTGGGGGTGGGACTGGTGTGGGTATTGGCAACGGAGAGGGTCGGGAAGAGGGCGGAAGCGGAACCAGAGGCAGGGGCGCGGGCGAGGAGGGCGAGGAGGGCGAGGAGGGCGAGGAGGGCGAGGAGGGCTATGAGGGGGATGAGGGGAATGAGGGGAGGGGGGCGGATGGGGGGTCGCAGCAGGCTGTTGGTTGTGATGCGGCGGGGGAGGAGGAAGGTGGGGGGATTGGAGATGCGGGGAACAGGGAGGAGGGGGATGCAGGTGGGGGGGATGTGGGCGGTGGAGTGTCGGTGGGCAGGTGTGAGAGGCATGAGGCGGAGTGTTGCAGTAGGGATGGGGTTGAGGAAAAGAGAGGGGAGTGTGAGGGAGGGGGGTTTGGAGACGTTGAGAAAGTCAGCGGAGAAGGGAGTTCGGAGAAAGTGGAAGGGAGCGGGCAGTCGGGTATGGAGAGGAGAAGGAAGGAGCTCCTGGTGGGAGGAGGGACGTTGGTGGAGGTACAGGGAGAGGTGGAAGAGGTGGCAGGAGACGAAGTGGAGGGCGAGGGAGCGGAGGGGAGGCGAGGTGATGGGCATGGGCATGGGTTGAAGGAGACACGTGTTGCTGGTATTACAGAGGCGGAAGGAGATGCGGGTGGTGATGGCAGTCGTGGTGGCAGGGATGGCAGCAATGGCAATGGTGGTGGCGGTGCTATGCTTTCCCTTGTCCCAAGTGTCCGTCTGCTTGAACGAGGAGCAGGGCAGCAGAGGCGGAAGGAGGTGGAGAGCGGTCGAGGGGTGTGGGGAGAAGAGGAGGGAGAGGGTGCAGGAGCAGCAGTAAGAGAAGAGCAGCAGCAGGTGGATCCGGCACAGGAGCAGGGCAGCAGGGCAGGAATCACGGTGGAGGGAGTGATACCCGATGGAGAGCACTTTGAGGGGAGTGGGAGCAGGAGGGGGAGTGGGGGCGAGACGGACGGCAGTGTGTGTCTCATCTGCTGCGAGCCCTGCCCTCTGGCTCCGGGCCACTTGAGCAGCGGTAGCAGCAGTGGCAACGGCATCGGCAGCGGTGTCTCGTCTCCTTTAAGCATGTCTGGTCCCTTCAGCCCCTCGTCTACATTCAGCGTGGCTTCGCCTTTCAGTGGCCAGGGAAGCAGCAGCAGCCGCGCGACCAGCCCCTTCTCTAGCGGGCCCCTTATCACGACTGCTACGAGTAGCTGCAAGCTAGCCACCCACGCTCACTCCCCTCCTCTCTCGCCTTCCGGTGCCCTGCCCCCTCCTCCTCAGTACCTGCTCTCTCTGCTGCCCTGCCAGCACCGCCTGTGCCCCACGTGCGTGCTGTCCCTGCTGGCCCACACCAAGCCCAACTCGCACGTGGCTCTGCCGCCCGGTCCGCTCTGCCCGTTCTGCCGGTGCGGGATCGAAGGCATGGATGTGGCGCGGTGAGGGTGGGGATTCGAGGCCGCAGCCCTCCTGAAGCTCACTTCTTCCGTTCTGACTCTAAGCGTGAGGAGACGTGGCGGTGCGGGATAGAGGGAGGGCATGTATGTGGGGCTGAAAGAGATTGAAGTGGGGCTGCTGTTGGTTCAGAGGGGTTTGTGCTGTTGAGGGCGCCTCAAGAGCAGACGCGTTACACGCAGTCTGTGCTGTCGCGCTCCCAAGCTGTGGTGCTGTTTCGTGTACGTGAGTGAGCAAGTGTGCAGGCAGATAGACGGTGCTGAGGATGGCGGGGGGATGGTGCTGAGGATGGTGCTGGGGATGCTGGTGGGGATGCTGGTGGGGATGGTAGTGGGGATGGTAGTGGGGATGGTAGTGGGGATGGTAGTGGGGATGGTAGTGGGGATGGTAGTGGGGATGGTAGTGGGGATGGTAGTGGGGATGGTTGTTGTGCTGCTGCAAGTGAGCGAGGAAAATTGGGGAACTAGGGTGTTGGCGGGGGATGGGCATGGCATGGCATGGGTGGTAAGGGGCCCTGATGTGGAATGGTGTAGAAGGAGGGGTGGGGGGGAGGGAGTGTGATGGACAGTGTGCATAAACTTTCAGGGAGTGTGCTGCATGGTTGCTCGTTCCGGTTAGGGGGAATAAAGTTGTTAAGGGTGCCAACCATGTTATAGGTTCAGCTCCCATGTACTGTATGTGGTATATACATATAGTATGTGATTATGTTGAAGTGAATGCATTAATTGAACATGCAACAAGCAAGGACAACAAACTGCAGCAGGAAGGGACACTTCCACCACCATACACTTGATCACTCTAACCATCGGATTGGTACCAAAGTCTTGGAATTATGGGAGTATCTAGGTTGGTCCAATAAACATAGATATAGAAGTTAGATTACAGAGCGGGTAGTGTAGAGTACTTTGGTTGGATGGGGTGGGAATGATTCTAGAGGGTAGACTCCCAACACCTTAGAGTTTGGTTGTGACTTGGTTGGAATTCACTTCTTCTACTGGATTTGTCTCCTAAGAATGGGTCACGCCCATTTTGGTTCATTAGTATCCTAGACTCTAGGAGAAGGTTCTAAGGATCAATTAGTCTTTTAGAATATTTTAACATGGTATCAAGGCTGAGGGGAGTCTAGTGGCTGATTGAAAGAGTGACCTACTGAAAAACAAAGTCTCATTCCTTGGTGGAAACAACAGAGCTCCTACCGCTCCTGAATGACTGCTGAAATCGCACCGTACGTCATCGTGGCGGACCTTGGGCGTGAAACCGGTGAAGGGAAGGAGAAACACGCTGGACAACGTGTTGATCCACTTGGGAGGACGAGAAGAGTGGCTTCTTCTCTCAAGGGTGTTCGGCCGACGACAAGCGTTGGAGACGATAAGCATATTGTTGGAAAGAGCTCAACACGATCTAAAACATTTGCCTTGAGATTGTTGCCATCTAATAAGTAAATCGGGAGAAAATAAAGAAATTCAATCGGTGACAGAAAATATGGAGGTACGCGATTAGCTGCTGATCGCGATCGAGGGAAAGGGAGTGGATCCCAGATGCCAATAGAGGACGTCAGTGCGCATCCAACAAGTCAATTTTGGGGGGGAACGGTTGCGGTCGCATCAAGAAATCTCACTTCAAATGACCTGGTTGACTTGCCGACAACAAGTCGACAAACTTCGGAAAACTTCAGCGCAGAAACTAACAGTGGGAATAGAAGGCGCAACAGTGACAAAATTCGGAGGACCTTGTTGGAAAGCCCTCGGAGTAAGGATTCAGCAAACACAGACAGATCGTCATTCAGAGATCTGGGCTTGGAGTTACGCTCCACAAACTAGGAGGGGGTGGCTCTGCCGACATCGACACCACAACCGCAGCCGTCGCTGCTCCCCTCGTCACTGCCAGTGTTGCCGTTGTCGCCGCCACCATTGTCGCTGTCGATAGTGCCATTGCTGCTGCCACCACCGCCACCGCCGCTGCCGCTGTCGCCGATGTTGCTGACATCACCGCCGACTCTGACGCTAGGCATGGAGCAGGACAAGGGTGATTAGAAATGGGAGAGTGCGCCAAAGTTTGATGGGAATGACTATTGGACTTGGAGCTTCTGGTTCGAGGAATGGCCGGAAGCACATGACATCTGGGGATTCTATGATGGTTCGGAGGAGCGGCAAACCTCGGGCAATGCTTAGGGGAAGTGGGACAGGAAAAACCAAAAGGCATATGCTCAGCGTTGCAATGCCTTGGTACCGGATGAGTTGATTTGCTTGGTACTGTAGATGAAGTTGGCGGCAAGCCCGAGCTTGCCGACGCTGCTGCCGACGGGGAGCCGAGAGCTGTCACTCGTAGTCGTGCACCCGCATTTGAGGCATACAAGCGGGTGAAGGAACTCTACCTACAGCGCGGCTTGTGCAACATGAAGGCACAAGTGGTGGATGAGGAGAAGCATGAGGATCTAACAGAGATAGCAGTCGTGGAGGCAGTGACAGCAGCAGGGTAGCAGACAGGGGCAAGGACGTAGTCGCGAGATGGGTGGTGGATTGACAATGGATCCAACCACAACTTCACCCCCTCAGCGTCTGACTTCAAAAGTAAGCTGAATCCACCTGAGATCAAGGGAGTGAGATTGGGCGATGGAAGAGTGGTTGCCGCTAAGGGCATGGGTGAGGTATCAGTGGTCAGTGAAGGTGGTCAAGTGCTAAGGCTGCAAAAGGTACACCATGTTCCTGAGTTGCACACTCGTCTGTTGTTTGTCCCACATCTCACCTCGAGAGGTGTCACAGTCATATTTGAGGGCACGAGATGTGTGCTAACGAGGGGGGAGCGAGTGTTGGTGGCAGGACAGAAGGAGGGTGGAAGGGATCATGGGCTCGTGCGGATGCCGCTTCCACTAGCTCAAGGTATTCAAGGCAAGGCTTTCGAAGATCGCCCATCCCCCTCCCTCTCTCCTCTCACACTTGCCCATCGCCGACTTGGATATATTGCGTCGACTACACTGCAGTAGATGGCCAAGGGCAGCAGTGTGAATGGGTTGGATATCAGGGGAGCAGCTGCAGATTGGCCCCCTTGTGAGTCGTGCCTGTTGGGGAAGTCGGCAAGGAAGTCGTTTCCTCATGAGGCATCACTATCCCTAGGACCACTTGATGAGGTTCACATGGACTTGTGGGGTCCTGTGCGCACTCCATCCTTGGGAGGAGCGGTGTACATGCTCAGCCTTATTGACGAATTCACCAGGCAGGTTTGGGCGTTTCCACTCCCCAACAAGGAATCAGCCACAGTGGCACTGGTCCTTCGCACGTGACACAAGGTTGTGGAGCGGGAGTCAGGGCGAAAGCTGAAAGTGATTCGCTCAGATAGGGGTGGCGAATTTCTAGGGGAAGCTGTGAAGGCATGGAAGAGTGAGTTTCATATTCAAACTCATCTGACTGTAGCAGACTCGCCGCAGCATAATGGGGTGGTAGAGTGGTGGTACAGAACAATGGCAGAGGGGATTCTCACCTTGCTCGTCGACAGCGGATTTCCGGCACGCCAATGGGGTCAGGCACTGATGTGGGTGGTGTGGGTCAAGAATCGGGTACCCCATAGTGCATTGCCTGCCCTCATCACTCCAATAGAGGCCTGGTCAGGCGCTAAACCGCATGTCGGCATGGCTTGGGTTTGGGGCTGCATGGGGAGTGTCATGTTGCATGTACAGGAGCGAGGTGGAAAGCTGGATGCAAGGGCTTTTATGTGCATGTGTGTCGGGGTGGACGTGGAGATCAAAGGATGGAGGATGTTGGACCCTTCTCTTATGTGCATCCGCATAGTTCAAGATGTCGACTTTCTCAAGAATGTGATGTGGAAGGATTGGGAGACGGCCAAAGCCTTTGGGGAAATGCGGCAAGATGCTGCTACCAGCTCTCAGCTCCTTCCACTCCCCCTCGAGTGCCCTGGAGCAGAGGAATATTGCCGACATGCCTTTGTCATCGGCCCAGCTGCAGGTGTCGACACCGAAGAGTGTGTTGGCACCGACGAGTATGTCAGCACGTCCTGCTGACGTGCAGCAACCACTACGTTTTGTTCCTCACCACAGTGCCGCGACACCTACCTCTTCCTCCTCCTCTTCTGGTTTGAGCTCGCCTCTTCCCCTTCCCAGTGCATCTGGGGCACCAGCCACTCCCTCCCCACCACTTGTGACAGGTTTGCAGGTCCTTGGTATCTTGTTGGGTTTCAGTGGTAAGGAGGTAGGGGGGGATGCTGGTGCAGTTGTGGGCATGCTTTGCTTGGCCAAGGAGGTGGAGGGTGTTGCGCTAGCAGGTGTGAGCACTTGTGATCTGCCGCGCACACTGGCTGAGGCAAGGCGCGGCTCTGAGGGTCCATCTTGGGATGATGGGGCTAGGAAGGAGGTTACAGCCATGAGCACGATGGGAGTTTGGGATCCTGAGTCGGTCGACTTGCCTCCAGGTAAAAATGCCATTCATACCAAGTATGTTTTCCGCCGGAATATGGATCAGGAGGACAAGGTGGTAGAGCACAAGGTTCGCCTTGTTGCTAAAGGCTATACCCAAGAGCATGACAATGATTATGATCAGGTGTTTGCCCCTGTCGGCAAACTGGCCTCAGGTCGGGTGCTTCTTGCAGAATCAGCGATACGATGTTAGTATGCACACCAAGAGGATGTCAACCATGCTTATTTTAATGCACCCCTTCGGGAGGAGGTGCATGTGAGGCAGCCTGATGGTTTTGATGATGGTACATGTAGGGTGTACCGCTTGCGAAAGGCCCTTTATGGACTCAATCAAGCACCTCGTGCTTGGAACGAGGAGATTAGGGCCACACTGCTAGCTACAGGCTTTAGTCGCAGTGCATGTGACGAGGCTCTGTACACCCGATTCGTGGATGGGAACCCTGTATATTTGCTGGTGTATGTGGATGACCCTTTACTGGTCTCCCTATGCCTGGACCTGATCGATCAGGCCAAGAAAACCCTTGCTGACATGTACCAGATGAAGGATCTCGGCGAGGTGTTTATGTACCTTGGGGTGGAGGTATGCATGTCGCGTGAGGGTGGATGGTTGGAGATCGGGCAGGAGATTTATGTCCGTGGACTTCAGGTCAAGTTTGGTGATTTGTTTGGGGAGACTCATAGGGTGCATACTCCTATGTCACCAAATGATCTCACTAAGATAATGGAAGGTACATAGTCTGCCGACGAAGGCTCACCTGCCGACGTCAAGGTATACCAGAGTCTCATCGGCAGTCTTATGTTTGCTGCTGTGACCACTCATTTTGACCTCTCTTTCATTGTCAACACACTTGCACAGTCATGTATTGCACCTAGGTGCATTCACTTGCGTGCTGGTTTTAGAGCACTCAAGTATTTGGTCGACACAGCCACCAAGGTGATCCGGTATGAGCAACAGGGTGGTGAGCAAGGCATTGGATACACTGAATCTGATTGGGCGGGTGAGGTAGACGGAAAGAGTCATGCGGCCTAAATCTTCAAGCTGGGTGGGGGGGCTATCAGTTGATACAGCAAGAAGTAGGATAGTGTAGCCTATAGCAGTACGGAGGCTGAGTACAAGGCACTATCCGAGGGGCCAAGGAGGCCATATGGTTGAGGAGCTTGCTGACTGAAATGTGTGTGGGTGATGGGGGGGCATTTCCTTTACTAAGTGATAATGAGCCACTTGTTTCCCTTGCTCACAACCCCGTACTCCAACAGCGCACGAAGCACATTAAAACCACAAGCTAGAATAGCACAAGGGGGGCGCAATTAAAAATCTAGTTTTTTTTAGGGTAAGAGAAAATAACCCACTTTCCCATGGTACACCTACCCCTAGGCAAAAATACGTATGCTGCGATAATGCAGCGCGAGGTGATTGGCTGACGGTGCAAAGCGGATCGTAATCCCCGTGTTTAGCACCCCGCGACAAACTCAAGGTCGCAATGCTCAACCAAAATAAAGTCCTTGCGACAACCCGCCACTAGGGAGACTTTCAAGTGAGCCCCAGGTGTGCTATTGCTTTCCAAACGTAGAAGACCCCGTCACCTACGCTAGCTTAGAGCAGCTCCTGCCAAAATTCCATGCTCTAAAAAATCGTCCAGCGCGCGGACGAACAGGAGTAGTCCCCTGCGTGCGTGTGACCTTTTAGAAGTGAGAAAAGATTCCATTTTGTGCAGTAGCGGCGGCAATACAAGGTGGAAGCATTATAGGGAGCCAAAACGTCCCTATTGACAACCCTAGCTCGCGTAGACTATTTGGCAGCAAGCCACGGGTGCTTGTAACACGGTTAGCAACACGTGGGCAAGACCGCCCAGAAGTTAGGGTCCCTTTCGTGAAGCATAGTGAGCCCCTCCCTCGACTGCTCGTCGCCGTGGCCCGCCAGTCGCGCGAGAACTTAGTCCACGGCGTACAATTAGTACTAGTGTTGAGGAACCGTCCCTTCCCCCATTCTCTAGAGTACAGGACAAAGAGGTGCACGAATAGGGGGATTTCGGGACGGCGAAAAGCGAAAAGGGGGGATGCGGAATGGGGATAACAGCGGAAGAGGAAGATGGGTGGGCGGGAAAGGAGAAACAGGAGCGCGGATCGTGGAAAGAGGTTGAACGGTTGGGAGAAAGAGGCGGGCGAGCCGGGGAAAGAGAGGGAGAGGAGAACGAAATGAGGGAGAGAGGAGAGTGGAAGGGGGAGAGTGAGTGGAATGAGGGGGAGAGCGAGCGGAATGAGGGGGAGAGGAGAGCCAAATGAGGGGGAGAGGAGAGTGGAAAAGAGGGGGAGAGAAGAGCGGAATGGGGGGGAGAGGAGCGCGGAGTGGTGGGGAGAGGCGAGTGGAATGAAGGGGGGAGGAGAGGCAAATGAGGGGGAGAGGAGAGCGGAATGAGGAAGGCAGGGAGATAGGGGCAGGGGAATGGGGAAGACAAGGAGAAAAGGGACAGGGAAATGTGGAGGGCAGGGAGAAAGGGGATAGGGAAAGGGGGAAGGCAGGGAGAGGGGGAACAAAGGGCAGAGAGAGGGGGAACAAAGGGCAGGGAGAGGGGGAACAAAGGGCAGGGAGAGGGGGAACAAAGGGCAGGGAGAGGGGGAACAAAGGGGAACAGCAGAGAGCAGGGGAACACCAGAGAGCTCTCTGCTGTTCCCCTGCTCTCTGCCATTCCCCGCCTCTCTGCTGTTCCTCCCTTCTATCCTGTCCCCCCGGTATCAGCTGTCCCCCCGCCCTCTGCTGTACCCCTGCTCTCTGCTGTACCCCTGCTCTCTCCTGTACCACGTCCCCTTGTCTTGAGGCAAAGACCTCCTTTCCCTACCTCGCTACCCTCTCCCATCCTTTCCCCCCATCCTCCCTCCCATTTCTCCCACCCTGTCAAGCCTTTCCCCCATCCGCTCCCCCTTTCACTTATGGCCAGACTTTTGCTCCTCTTAGGTCGTCGGTCTTGCCATCCCTTCTCCCCATCTGTCAATCACTTTCCCCTTCAACCCTATTGTTCACACCATTGCTCAGGTGCTCTCCCATGGCCCTATGCTTCTACTCGTTTCGCACCATTTACGCCCGCCTTTCCCGACCCATCATGGCACCCATCCGCTGCAGTTCTTGAAGGCATGTAGCCAAGGGTGTGGTGTGCTAGCCTTGTTGATTCAATAGTGTATAATTTTTTACCTTGCAAACATTTATTAGTTCAACTCAATATTGCAATTTATTATAACAAGAAACACTTCGTAATAAACTTGCATTCAGCATGCTCAAGGTTGTTTTCGAAAGACCAATGTGATGAAGAATAAAGCTGCGTAGGTATTTCCAAAATTCAGTAGAGTGTAAGTTACTCATTTTGGTTTTGAGTCTTTTGGCGCGTATCGCTAATTCCCAGAATCTACTGGTTGTAGCGTGTTCGCACTTGGCGCACTGCCTCATATTTGCATCTCACTTCGCTCCACGTTGCGTTACTGCGCAGAATCCCTACAATTTCGAGAGGGGTGTTGTGGTGGATTTTAACATAATGAACACGCCCCAGTACCAGCTTACTTTCCTTGTCTGAACTGTCGCACGTCGTCGCACGCGTTCCAAAATCGCCAAACCTCCCGTAGGTGTGGATTATGGTGGGTTCGTATCTGCCCAACTGCCCAAAAGTTCCCTGGCAATTTTGCTCTAGCAACTCAAATTTATCAAAAGTGCCCCCGCTTCAAGAGGGGCTCACTTGAAGCCCCCCTTTGCTCTTTTAGCCTGTGGTTTTAAGGTAGCTTTACACTTTGTTCGAGATGCAATGCGCCAGCAGGAGGTGATGGTGTAGTCAGAGCGCTCTCACCTCCAAGATGCCGACATGCTCACAAAAGCCCTTGCAGGCTTGACGTTAAATGCGGACCTCGACAGCATCGGCATGAGGGTGAAGACCGAAGTGGCCAAGGTATCCCTTGCAGGAGGTGTTATCTTTTGAATGGAGACTAGGTTTGATGCTTATTGGAGCAAGGGGTGTTAGAAGGAGCTAACTGTTAAAATATATATTTCATATATATAATTGTAGACTTGGTAGTTGTGCTACTTACTGAATCCTACTGTAGAGGGGACTGCCCCCCCTTCTTGTATCTCCTTCTTCTCTAGTCCAATACTCTTCTCTCTCGTAAGTTTTCCTAGCTCCTAAAACCTCTCGCCATCTCCATGCCTCCTCTACCCACCTAGTTTCTTAACATGGTAACAGAGCAGGTTCAACCTGCTGGACCTTCTTCTCTCGCTTCCGCCGCACACTCCTCCTCTCTCTCACTCTCACGCTGCCATGTCGGCCGCGTCGTGCTACTGTGGCGGCGTCATCGTGCCGCCGGCCGCGTTGTGCTGCCACGGTGGTCTCGACGCTGCTGCCGTGGCAGCCTCGTCGCGCTGTCGTGGCGTCGACATCCAGCCGCGGCGGCGGCGTCGTCGTGTTGTCGCAGCGGTATCAACGCACTAGCGCACGAGCGGCAGCGGGCTGCGCACTGTGTTAGCCGCATCCCGCCCGCCCACACGCCAGTAAGTGCCGGGCCACCCATGGCGCCGCGCTGACGATCCGCCTCCCACCCCTTCCCCCTTCCCCTCCTCTGCCTTTCCCTTCCTCTCCGCCGCAGCTGCTGGCGACCTCGTGCCGTTCCCCCCCCTCGTCGTTGCCGGTTGAGCCACGCCGCCATTGCCTCGGGTGCCGCAGCCACCGTCGCCAGGTGCCTCGACGCTGCCGCCACCGCCACAGGTGCTGCACGCTCTGCCCCCTAGGCTTGGTAGTCGCAAGCCCACCCCACACGCAACACCCCCAAGCCCGTGGACCCCCATGTCCTAAAACAGGTGGGGCTTCTACACTTCGTGCGAAGTAGCGACAACGGCGGCGGGGTGGCAACGACGACACCTTCTACGACGACGATAGCGGCGGCGGCTTCGACGACGGCGGCGGCGGCGACTAAAAAGCTCGCGACACCCGGCGGCGTGGCACGGCCCGGCGACGACCAGGTATGGAGTCATCAGCTGCGGCTGGAATAAGGGGAGACGCAAGGGAGGGGCATGCTTCAGCAAGGCACCCGTGGCTGGCGCACTGGCTGGTGCGTGAACGTCATGGCTGACGCCTAAGACAGGGCGATGGCTGCAGCCGTCCGTGCATTGGCGCGGCAAAGCCGCCACGACAGCATGACGACAAGGCGGCACGACGACCCAGTGGCACGGCGGCACGGCGGCACGGCGACACGGTGGCACGGTGGCGTGGCGGACCCGTAGCACAACAACATGGCGGGACGGCGACACTCCGACACTGCGGCACATTGGAACAGCGGCACGGAGGCACTGCGGCATGGCAAAGCTGCCACGGCAGCATGACGATGCCGCCACGGCGTGGCGTCGATGCCACGGCAGTGCGTCGAGGCCGCCATGGCAGCGCAACGGGGCCGCCATGGTAGCACGACGTGGCCGCCACGGCGGGCGCGAAATCGACGAGGCCACCGCGGCAGCGCGGGGAGGCCCCCACGGTTGCTCGACGAGGTTGTCGAGGCAGCGTCGCGAGGCCGCCGAGGCAGCGCCGCGAGGCCACCATGGCGGCTTGAATGTGACAGGAAGGGAAAGAGTACGCTGCGGAAGCGTGATGACAAGGCGCAACAGGATCTTTCTGCTCTGATAACATGTTAGAAGGAGCTAACTAGGTCGCTAGGCATTAGGAAGGTCGAGATGTTTTAGCTAGGGAGAAAAGTGATGAGAGAAAAGAGAAATGGACTAGAGAGAGGTACAAAAAGGGTGTTGTACCCACTACAGTAAGATCTAGAAATGTATAACACCTACCAAGCCTATACAAATATAAGTATAAAATATATTATTTGATAGAGGGGTGGTGGAATTATGGGAGTATCTAGGTTGCTCCAATAAACATAGATATAGAAGTTAGATTTTAGAGTGGGTAGTGTAGAGTAATTTGGTTGGATGGGTTGGGAATGCTTCTAGAGAATAAACTCCTAGCACCTTTAGGCCTGGTTATGACTTGGTTGAACCTTACTTCTTCTACTGGATGTGTCTCCTAAGAATGGGTCATGGCCGTTTTGGTTCCCAAGTATCCTAGACTCTAGGAGAAGGTGTCAAACATATCCTTGTCTGTTGTTATAGACTACACAGGGTTGTGTCTTAGAGAGTACTATCCACTAGGTTATATTCCCTTGTATGCCATGGTTCAATTCATTCGTTTACTTTGATATGGTATCATGCATAGGTTAGGTCCCCCCCGCCCACCAGCGCTTCCGCAGTAGGTCCTAGCCTCCTCGTCACCCTCCCGCCCGTGCTGGCCCGTCCCCTAGTGCCCCCCCCGTCACCTAGCACCTAGCTGGCCCCGTCGCCTAGCCGGCCCCGTCGCCTAGCCAGCCTCATCGCCTAGCGGCACCATCGCCCAGCCGGCCCCGTCGCCCAGCTGGCCCCGTCACCTAGCCGGCCCCGTCGCCCAGCCGCCCCCCTCGCCCAGCCGGCCCCGTCGCCTTGTCGGCCCCGTAGCCCAGCTGGCCCCGTCGCCTCAGCCGGCCCCATCGCCTAGCTGGCCCCGTTGCCAAGCCAGCCCCGTCGCCTAGCCGTCCCAGTTGCCCAGCCGGCCCCGTCGCCTAGCCGGCCCCGTCGCCCAGCCGGTCCCGTCGCCTAGCTGGCCCCGTCGCCTAGTCGGCACCGTAGCCCAGTCGGCCCTGTCGCCTACCCGGCCTCGTCGCCTCAGCCGGCCCCGTTGCCTAGCCGGCCTTGTCGCCTAGCCAACCCCGTCTCCTAGCCACCACGCGGCCCAGTCTCCTCGCCGCCCGGCAGCCCCGTCGCCTGGCCGCCTCGCGGCCCCGTTCCTCAGCTGCCCCCGAGGCTCTCACCTCGCTTCATCGACCCTTTCCACCGCACTGCACCGCACTACATCGCACTGCATTGCCCTGCACAGCCTTGCACCCCACTGCATTGCTCTGCACCGCACCGCACACCACTGCCTCCCGCCGCCTGCCGTCGCTTAGCACAGCCCACTACCGCCTTTGTGCTACTGCGGCGACCATGATGGCGGACTCGGTACTGCGTTTTGACGCGGAGGGGCAGCCGGTTGAGTTCGACACATGGCTCGTCGACCTCCGGCGTCACCTCACCAGTTAGCGGCAGGACGGCCACTCCCTGGCCGTCCACATCGACGGTACGCTCCCGTGCCCTGACCCTCTTGCTGCTCTACCCGCTGACCCCAGCTCTGCTGACCGTGAGTCCGCTGCCACCGCTGCCCTTGACCGTGCTAGATGGTTGTCGCGTGACGCTGTCGCACAGCTCGTGATTAGCCATGCCCTAACCCTATCTGAGCGCCCCTGCTTTATGTCACTCAGGACTGCGAAGGAGTTCCTAGAGGCTGTTGTCGCACGCTATTCCACCCCGCCCTCTGCCTAAGTCGGTCGCCTGATCCTGCCCATGCTCTTATCTGATCTCGCGTCATTCTCCACTGTCGCTGATCTGGCCGCCCACCTGTGCACACTAGATGCGACATGGCGCGCTGCCTGCACAGAGGCCCAACTTCGTGTTTTCCAGCCCCCCGTCTGCTCTACCCTCTACCTGCTTGCCACCCGCCTCCCTGATCGCCTTGCTATCGCCCGCGATCACTTTCTTATTCTCAACCCCGCCGACCTCACCCTCACTGACTTTGTCGACACCCTGTCTGCCATAGAGAGTCGTCAACGCTCTATCGGTACTATGCCAGTCACTATCTTTCAGGGCTGTACCCCCGCTCAGTGCACTTACTCTGACGGTTCTGCTGCTGTCGCTGAGACAGCCCCTGCTGCGGAGACAGTTGCCGTGGCTGCCGCAGTGTAGTTTCGTCCGAGTAAGGGTCGCCGCCCCAAGGTTGGGCACGGTGGAGGTAGCGGAGGAGGGGGTGGAGGCGGTGGAGGAGGTGGTTTGCACACTCGCAGTACTGACGAGGGGGCTGGGACTGGTGCCTCAGAGCAGTAGCCCCAGCAGCAGCAGCAGCAGCAGGCGCAACAACTGGACCCGCAGCAGCAACAGCAGCCGCAGTAGCAGCAGCAACAGCAGCGGCGGGTCGACCGTCTCCCACCTGGGTGGCCTGGCGCAGGCGGTGGAGGTGGTCGGAGTGGTCGTGCATGCCATGTGACGTCAGGTGGTGGTGCGAGTGACGGGCGCTGCCAGTACTAGCTCCAGACCGGTCCTCGCCACAACCTCGTGTGCAATAATATCAGCCATACCCCCACCCGTTGTTTCAGTCGCCTTTACGACCTGTTTTGTCTCCGCTTCGGCCCATCGCTTGACCTCCTCGCCTGGCACAGTCTTCTCCGCCGTGGTGTTAGGATCTTTGATATGGACATGGACAAGATTAACTCTGCTTTGTATGTGCTGTATGTCGATGACTCTAGTGTGATTGATTCCTATTATCCCTTGTTGCCTAGTGTAGGTGTGCCTAGTTCAGACTCCCCTGATGCATCAGACGTAGGATCCCCTGCCTTGTTTTGCCTTGGCTCCACTCTCGCTCCTCCGACACCTTCCGTCACTGCCGCGCTCTCCTTCACCCTGGACTCCGGCGCTTCCCGGTGTTTCTTTTGGGACTCCACTACGCTTACGCCGCTTGCCGCTCCCGCCGCAGTTGCCCTTGCAGACCCTTCCTCAGGTCTTGTAGTTGCTCGTAGCTCCACCACCCTTCCCTGTGCGGCGGTTCCTTTGGGCTCCCTTACAAGCCTGCACATCCCCTCATTCTCAAGGAACTTAGTTGGTATCGGCTGCCTCCAGGACCTTGGCGTTACCACTACGTTCCCTGGTCACGAGCGGTACGCTGTCTATACCGAGGCCGCCACTGGTGCTCCCCTCACCACGTTCCCCCGAGACTCGATGTCTGGCCTGTTCACGCTAGACACCGCGTCCCCCCGGCTAGGATGTCTTCCCACGTGTCTGCACCCCCCCAGGTTGCTGCGGCTTGCTCGTGTTGGTCGCTTACTCACCCTACACTTCTATGGCACCACCGTCTAGGTCAACCTGCACTCCCCCGTCTTCGTCACATGTCTCAGCACGGTCTCGTCTTAGGTCTCCCTTAGTCGTTCCGCGCACTGCCCTCCTCACCAGCGCCGTCGTGCATGCCCTACGTCGAGGGCTGGCTCCGCCGTGCCCCTCACTCCTCCTCGTTCCTCCCCCCCACCGAACCGCTGTAGACCCTGCACATGGTCGTCTGGGGCCCCGCCCCCGTCCATGGGCCGCATCGAGAGCGCTACTCCCTCGTGCTTGTCGACGACTTCACGCGCTACACCATAGTGTTTTCCCTGGAGCGGAAGGCCGACGTGCCTGACGTTCTTATCCCGTGGCTTGTCTCTGTGCGTGTTCACCGAAGTCTCCTTGTGTTGTGTCTTCACTTTGACCGTGGTGGTGAGTTCGCCTCTGGCTGCCTTGGTCGCTTCTATCGTGGGGAGGGCATCACCCAGACGTACACCCTGCCAGACTCCCCGAAGCAGAATGGGGTCGCTGAGCAACACATCGGCTTGGTCATGGAGGTGGCTCGTACCTCCATGATCCATGCCAGTGCACCCCGTTTTCGGTGGCCGTTTGTTGTTCGCTACGCCGCTCACCAGCTTAACGCGTGGCTGCACCCTCAGCAGCCGTAGGTTTCGCCGACCCTCCTCTAGACTGAGTCCCCTGGTGACGCGTCCGCGTTCCACGTCTGGGGCTACCTTGCTCACGTTCGTGCCTCTGGCACGGACAAGCTCACTGCCCGCACCATCCTCTATGTCTTCCTAGGTTTCCCCCTTGATGCATTTGACTGGCACTTTTACCACCCGCAATCTCACCCCTTCTTTCACTCCTGCGACGTCACCTTTGACGAGTTCGTCTCCTTCTACAACCGCTTTCCCCACAATGGTCCCGCAATTACCCCCCCCCCCCCCCCCCTGTTTTTGGTTCCCCCTCCCCCGGTTGCCCTGGCTCCCCCCCCTCCCCTCCCTGCCTTGTCTGGTGTGTCTCACGTCACCCCTCTCCCGTCGGGTGTCCTTGTCGAGGAGTCTGCTGACTCTCGTGGCTCCGCGGAGTCCCTCCCCCCACCCCTCCCTGCCCCGGTCTCCTCTTCCCGTCGCCGCCGTTGATGTCACTGCAGCCGCCGTCGCCGCCGTTGATGTCACCGCCGCCGCCGTCGCCGCCATGGCCGCAGCCGTCGTCGTCACCGCCGCTGGGGTTCGTGCGTTCTGGGGGTGCTAGGGAGCGTGCTGGAGCGGGTACTGGAGCGGGTTCCCGTTCTGGTGGTGCTGGCGTGGAGCTTCTCAGAGGGAGCCATGCTGTCGCTGGAGGTCCTGGTGTTGAAGTCGAACAACAGTTGTCGCCGGTGTCCGCTCTTCGCCTCCTCGATCTTCTTTCCCCTGACCGCCTACTAGTGCCTCCTCCGTCGCTGCCGTCTCCTCCTCCACCGGCCTACAACCCAGTGTTTCCTCCCCCGGACTCCTCTCGTGCTCGTTTCCCTCCTCGTCCTCCTCCTATGTCTCCTCCTCTCTCCCCAGACCTTACTCCTCCGTCTCATGTGTAGTCCCGTCGTCCGTCTCGTGCTCGTACTACCTCCCCTGTTCCGCGGTCTCACCCTATGTTGCTTCGCTCCCACGCGTCTCCCGTCTCCTCCTCCGTTGTCACTTGCTGTGGCTTCGCCCCTGTTCTCTGACTTCCTCCGTGCTGCGCATCCCCTTGTTCCTCGTGTCCTTGCCTCTCTTGTTACCGACACGTCCGTTTTTGTCTCGAGTCTGTCGGCTCTTGTCGCTGCTGTCACCGAATTCGCTACTACCTGCCGCCTTAACAACACCACTGCTTTGGTCTCTAACCATGCCTGCCCTCCGTCCGTTAGGGGTGTGGCTGCCCTTGGCAGTGACGTCCTAGAGGACAGGCAGTAGGAGCTCGATTTCCTGTCCGAGGCCACTCCCCATATCTGCTCCATACTGCTAGTCCCTTAGGGTGACCCAGATGCCCTAGACATCCCAAACCCCTCGCATCTACGCTGAGGCCAACTCGGGACCTTGGGCCTCTCAGTGGATAGCTGCCGTGGAGCAGGAGATGGCATCTTAGAGATCCACCAGTACCTTCCTTGACGCAGTTCCCCCACCTGGGGTGAACGTAGTCGATGGCCAGTGGCTCTTCAAGGTGAAGCGCCCTCCTAGAGAGCCGCCTGTCTTCAAGGCGCGCTACATTGTTCGAGGCTTCAGGCAGCGTGAGGGGGTGGACTTCTTTCAGACCTTCACCCCGACCCCGAAGATAACTACTCTTTGGACACTGCTACATGTAGCAGCACAGCGTGACTACGAGATGCACTCCCTCGACTTCTCCACAGCTTTCCTCCCTCGGCAGTCTACACAAGCAGGTCTACCTGCGCCGCCCCCAAGGCTTCTTCGGTACCTTTCCCCCTGGTACTAAGTGGCTCCTCCAGCGCCCTGTCTTCGGCCTGCGCCACGCGCCCCATGAGTGGCATGACACGCTGCATGCTACACTTGCTGACTTGCAGTTCTTCCCGTCGTCTGTAGACCCCTCGCTCTTGGTCTGTTCTGGCCAGGCTCCGTTCTACATCCTTGTCTACGTAGACGACCTGGTCTTTGCTACTGCAGACAGAGACGCACTGGCCTCCGTGAAGGTCCAGCTGCTGAGGAGAGACACCTGCACTGACCTTGGAGAACTGCGTAGCTACCTTGGCTTGCAGAACTCCAGGGACAGAGCAGCGCGCACCATCACTCTCTCACAGTCACACTTGGTGCGCCAGGTCCTTCAGAGGTTCGGTCTTCAGTTCTCTTCCGCACAGCCCACCCCTCTGCCAGTAGGCCATAGACTCTGTGCTCCAGTCCCCGATGAGGCTGTAGAGCCTAGTGGTCCCTACGCAGAGCTGGTGGGTTGCCTCATGTACCTGATGACTTGCACTCGTCCAGATCTCGCATACCCTCTTAGCATCCTGGCTCGCTTTGTGGCCACAGGCAGACACCGACCACAGCACTGGTCGGCAGCTAAGAGGGTTTTGCGCTATCTAGCAAGTACATCGGGCATGGGGCTAGTGCTAGCAGGACGCAGATTAGTGGTCCTTACAGGGCACACAGACGCTTCTTGGGCAGACAACGCCGAGACTCTCAGGTCTTCCCAGGGCTATTGCTTTAGCCTTGGTTCAGGTGCCATCTCGTGGAGGTTCACTCGTTCCTCGTCTGTTGCCCAGTCTAGCTCTGAGGCTGAGATCTACGCCGGTGCCATGGCGGCACAAGAGCTCCGCTGGCTGACCTTCTTGCTCACCGACTTGGGTGAGCGGCCTAGCTTTGCCCAGGTTCTGTTCGCTGACAACAGGGCCATGATCCTCCTGTGTCAGGAGCCCAGACTCCTGGGCAGAGCGAAGCACATCCAGGTGCGGTACTTCCTCCTGCTCGAGCTACAGCTGCGTCGTCAGGCCCGCGTAGCACACTTAGTTTCGGGTGCCAACACAGCTGATATCTTTACGAAGGCACTTGCGCCTTAAGATCATCAGCGGCACTGTGTACAGCTACCGTAATCTCCCGTATATAACACCCTATGGTGGATATTAAAATTCACTAAAAAAATGACAAGGTCTTAACAGTGGCCCGGAAAAATGTAGTGCCCATGTGTTATGTAAAATGCAATTTTGAATTTGAGTGTTTTAAGGCGTATACAGCTACCGGTTCTTGTTCAAAGGATATTGGCGATATGAATGCAGTTGCATACGTGTCGAATTCGAAATCAGCACGACCAGGCGTGGCCAATCCCAGGCGGCCGTGCTTGCCAGCGGTAAAAATGCAGCCACAGGCTGCCAGCGCAGGGCAAGAACGGCTAGGTGGAGTGGATGCTGCCAACGTAGCAGACATGAGAGAATATGCCCTTCCAGCTTGGCATATCGAACCTGGCATGCAATGGTGTTTCCGGTTTGCGAAAGACCGTGCGCGCTCCGGGCTGGGGTTCCAAGCACTTTTCTTGTTCATCCCTATCTTGCCGCAGCGTTCTTTTTCAGTTTTGTTTTCGTTTCTCGACTCAAAACCCCTTACGATGCCTGGGCTCTCTAACAGAGCCTCGTGCACTAGTCCCTCGGCTAGCAATCTCCCTTTCAGGTGCTGCCATGGCAGCGCGTACGTTTAGCGGCCTCTGTGTATCGCGCACCCATCGTCCTCCCTCCGGCAATCAGTTCGTACTCCGTCCGTTCTGCTCAATTTCCCCGGCACCACCTGCACCACCTGCTCCTCCCGCTCCACCTGCGCCACCTGCACCTCCTGCACCTCCCGTGCCTCCCGCGCCTCCCGCTCCCTCGTCGCCGATTCCCAGTCGTCCGCCTGAATGGGACAATTCATGGCAAGACGATGAGGACGAATTGTACTGGGAGGAGGCTACCGACGGAGAGCCTGAGCCTCCGCCGACACTTCCTCGAGTTGCTATTCTGTCTTCCCCTCAGCCTAGGCGTCATCCCAACATTCCTCGCGTTAACCGTGATGCCGCACCTCCCTCCCCCAGAAACCGCAGGACGAGGCGCAAAAGAGTCTCACGCACGACGACCGAGAAGCTCTTTTGGTTGGGCAAGCTTGACGACGACCCTAAGCTATCCAACCGCAAGCTCGCAAGGATGGCGGAGGTCCAGCCCTGCTAGATTCGCGAGTGGAAGAAAAACAAGGCGAAACTGGCGGCGGCTGCTGGCTGAAGGCGTCGTCTCGTCGGCTCAGGGCGCAAGGCCAAGTTCCTCGACATGGAGTGCGAGCTGTACAAGCGCTTCCTCTCCCATCGCGCCCGTGGCCTGGCAGTCTCCATCAACGGCCTGCAGAAGTGGAGTCGGAAGTACATGAAGAAGCGGCACCCTGGAGTCGAATGGCGAGCATCGTCGCGATGGACCTTCCGCTTCCGCACGCACTGGGGTTTGACGAGGCGTGTGAAGACCAAGATGGGACAACGCCTCACAACCAGTTAGTTTCAATTGCTCCGAGTGTTTCCACGCCGTCTTTCCTCGCAAATTCGACTTGTACTTTTGCATATTGTTCCCTGTCTGCCTGCTTATTGTGCTTGATTTTTTTGTGCTTGCAGATTGCGAGGCAAAAGTGGAGAAGTTTTGGGAGTTTTTGCGTCAAATGCGGAAATTGAACTGCTACCCCGACGAGTTGATAATCAACGCCGACCAAACACCTCTGTTTCTGGAGATGCCATAGGAGACAACGCTAGAGGTCCGCGGCTCAAGGACGGTGCACGTGCACACCGCTGGCTACGAGAAAGAACGGCTGACCGTCATGCTGGCAGTCACTGCTGCTGGACAGAAGCTGAAGTCGTATGTCGTATTCAAGCGGAAGACTGTGCCCAATATCCGAGTCCCCCCTAGTGAGTTCAAATCTTATTGTTTGATTCATTCTGTTTATCGTAATCCCCGTCCTATCCTTGTTGTCTTTCTCTTTTTATGGACCCCGCCTGATATGCTTCTGTCTTGGCTTGTGTTAAGGCATCGTCATCCGTGCGCAGCCGAAAGGATGATGGACGAGGAGCACGTGAAGGACTGGATCATAGCAGTGCTCGTCCCGTTCCTTGAGCGAATCCCTGCGAGGCGTGGCGGTCGGGCGAAAGCCCTCGTCGTCCTCGACAGCTACAAAGGGCACCTGACCGAGGGCGTGTCAGCGGCGATGCGCCTCTTCAAGCTCTCGAGGGCTGTGATTCCTGGCGGCTGCACGCCGATCGTCCAGCCACTCGACGTGGCTATCAACCGCTATGTGAAGGCGCATGTGAGGCGGTCCTACACAGGTTGGTTTGAAGAGTGTGGCTGCGATTCGACAACACCCGCATGTGAGGTCCTTGCCACTCTGTGCCTGCGTTCTGCGCTGTCTTCATTACGTGTGCTTCGTCTGAAATTTCGTGACTATTTGGACGCTTGCTCTTTTCATCGATTAAGTTTTTTCGACTATTAAAGACAGCCTTTTCTACGCCTTATCTCTCTGCGCCCCCGCCAGGAAACCTCAAGAAGCCCCCCGCGGAGGTGGTGCTACAGTGGACCGCAACCGCGTGGGAGGCCGTCCCTGCCGAGCTCATCCGAAACGCCTTCAAAACATGCGGCATCTCCACCGACATTAATGAGACGGAGGATGAACTCATCCTCGCCCATATGAAGGACAAGTCAGATGTGGAAGTGATGGATGATGTGCACGCGGAAATGGAGGAGAGCGGCGAGAAGAACCCGCTCTATGAAGCTGACTTCGTCGAGCCCGCTGCAGACGAGCTGTCCGAGGATGACGACGACGACTCCGACGTGCCGCAAGCTGCATCGACGGCATCCGGCTCGGCAGAGGTAGTAGAGTCCTCCGCTATGGCGGAGGCGCGTCTGACGGCAGCAGCAGCAGCTATTGCAGCAACAACGACGGCCGCGACAGCAGCAGCAACAGCAGCAACGTCGGCAGTAGAAGCATCTACGACCAGTGATGACGACGTGATCGAGATGGCGCCAGCGCCAGAGGTGCTTGCTGTGTTGGCGGCCTCCAACTGGACAGACAACTATGACTGGGACGACATAGCGTCCGACGATGACAACGTGGAGGCGTGGCACGCGGGCGACGAGGACGACGAAGAGGATGAGGAGTAGGTATTAGACTGATTTCTAACTAGGCTTGAACCCCTCTAGACCTTGGTAGTGTTTAATGTAGCTTCAGTAGCTAACTCTTGACTAGAATTTGAGGCCTGCAAATGCAGCCGTGCTAGAACCTTCCATGATATACTTCAATTCTTAATATTGAATCGATTACATTGTGGCAAAAATGTGGGGGGTGTTATGAAAAATGCAAGGTAAAAAAAGCGGGTGCTCTCCTAAATGCACCCTATCATAAGCTCTACCCCGCATAAACCACCCAGGGAGTGACTATTCCGGCGGGTGTTATATATACAGGGGAATACGGTAGGTCTCGTTCCTGTAGCCTCTCATTTGCTAGGACCTTGATTGTGCACAGACCTTCATATATTTAGTACCCTGATTGGCCTTGCGGCCTCTTCCCAGTGGCTGGACTAGTAGTGCTGCCCTGGTCTTGCTCTTGCCTTGTTTGTACCGTAATCCCCCGTATATAAGACCCACCGAAATAGTCAGCCCATGGGTGGCTTATGCGGGGGATAGCTTATGATATGGCACATTTTTTAGAGTACCCGCTTTTCTGGGTTTGCATTTTACATAACACCCTGCACGTTTTTCTTGCCTTCAAATAGTATTCTGTCCTTCATTACCAAGGTTCACTCAGCTGCAAAAAAACGAACACGATTAAAATCGCCCCAGCTGCCATTCGCAGCGCTAAGACGGGCAGAAGAATCAATACAAGTGGCAACATGAAATCGAAAGACAAAAAGTGTCGAGAGGATCTCGACCGTCCATCTTGCTGTTGAACCACCTCGATCGCGTCAGCAATGGTCGTGACTCTGTTCACAACACTCATATGAGATTGGTCAATGACACCTGGCACTGCTGCAGCATCAATCTCCCACCGTTTTCGAAGGCACCAAACTGACCCTGTCAGAGTACGCAATCTCTGTAGCAGATTCCTCGTTAGCAGATGCTCAGTGAAGTTCTAGCCTCAGAGTGCGTGTTACAACCCAAATTCATTTTGCATTTTACATAAGACATGGGTGTTTTACTTTTCCAACCTACTGTTAACACCCATACGTTTTTTTAATGAAATTTTGACAATACCCTAGGGTGTTATATACGGGGGAATACGATACTTGTGTGAGTGGTCTTTAGACCCTTGCCTCAGAGGTTGGACTAGTAGTGCCTGTTAAAGTAGCTCTAGGCTAGGATACTGGGCAGGAACAAGGCCGCCATGAATGTGGCGGCGGGGTTTAGCTAGGAGCTGGACGAGAGTGTCGAGAGAGAAGAGGGTTGGATTAGGAAGAGAGGGGAGTACAAGGAGGGGTTTGTACCCCCTACAGAAAGGTTCAGTAACAACCTACCAAGCCTATATTAAATTATAACTTATATAATTTGAACACACCCCCTAGGCTTGGTAGTGTCAAGCCCACTCACACCCCCACACCCACACCCACACCCACACCCACACCCCCTAGCCCAGCACCCCCATTCCCAGCAGGAGCCGCAACGAATCCGGAAGTGGGCAGCTCCCACGGCCCTTGGGACGGCAATGGCGGCAGCAGCGACAGTGACGACAGCGGCGGCGGCGGCGGCGTGCGGCGGCGCCCAGCCCGCGGCAACAGCGGCGGCAGCGGCGGCATGAACGGCAGAGGCTGGTGCAGCGGCCCCCGCCCTCTCGGCGGCATGTCCAGTCACCTTGGCAGTGGGGAGGGCCCGCATGAGGCAGTCGTTGGCTGCAGCAAGGAAGGGGGGGAAGCAGGGGAAGGAGGGGGGGAGGGGGGGGGGGAGAGGGGCACGGGGCGTAGTCCAGACTCACGCCGGCGGCTGCAGAGCGGGCGGCAGGTCCGGCGGCACCATTGACGATGCGCGGCCGGCTGTCGCCCGATGACGCCGCCACGGCAGCCAACAGACGCCGCCACAGCGCGACGTCGATGCCGCGGCGGCGAGGCGGAGGTGCGACTGTAGCTCGACTAAGTCGCCGCGGCATCTCAGAGAAGTCGCCACGGCGGCACGGAAAGGCAAGGCCGCCACGGCGGCAGGAAAACGAAAGGCCGCCATCAGCGGCACGGTACGAAGTGAAACGTAAGACAAGGACGAGGCGGAAGCGTGGAAGGCAGGACCGGAAACGGCCTGCTTTGTTACCATGTTAAAGTAGCTCTAGGCTAGGATACTGGGCAGGAACAAGGCCGCCATGAATGTGGCGGCGGGGTTTAGCTAGGAGCTGGACGAGAGTGTCGAGAGAGAAGAGGGTTGGATTAGGAAGAGAGGGGAGTACAAGGAGGGGTTTGTACCCCCTACAGAAAGGTTCAGTAACAACCTACCAAGCCTATATTAAATTATAACTTATATAATTTGAACAGTGCCACCTCGAGCGGCTTGTCTCTCACCAGGCACTTTCCCTATTTAGTCTAGGGGGTCTATTGTTATAGACTATACAAGGTTGTGCCTTAGAGAGTACAGCCCACTAGGTTATATTCCCTTGTATGCCCATGGTTCAAGTCATTCATTCACTTTGAAAGAAGGTTCCAAGGATCAATTAGCATTGTAGAACACTTTTAACAATAACAACCCCATACACCAGAACCTACCGTAGGCAATGACTGAGCAGCAGCACAGCCAATCTACTGTACTGTCCAACCATCAGTCTTTGACTCCAAGGAACGTGCCTTCCTCACGCTTCATCCCTTCTGTCTCATAGTACCAGTTGTATCTACACATGTCATTATCCGGGTCATAGAACCACAGCCCGCCCTTGCGCAGCCGAGCGAGCTTGTTTTCCTTCCCCCGCACCCAGTTATTGTGCAGCGTGGCGCACCTGTGCTTCCGGCACTCCAGAGCAGGCCACCGGCGGAACCACACGCGGTGCGACAGCCCATTGGGGTGCAACCACCGGTCCATAAAGTGGATCCGGAGCCCGTTCCCAGGCCACTCGCACTCGTCCTCGCCCTGCGTGTGCTCCCCCTTGGGTCCGCACAACACGTGGTAGAAGCTCGGCTGCTCGGACGTCTGGGTCGTGGCGGCGTGGGCAACGATCGCCTCGAACGCCTGAATGACCATCGGTTCTGCTCGAGCGAAGTAGAATCCAGAGTTGATGAACCCGTGCGGGGAGGACAGACCCTGTCCGTTGGGCGGCTCTTTATCGTACCCTGCGTCACTTTGCACCGGAAGCACCCCGGACCCGAACTCGAGAAACTCCGGAAGTGGGTCCCGGAACCAGACTATGTCAACGTCCGACCAGAGCACGTGCACGCCACGCTTCAGCACCTGGAGCACCGCCCTGGACTTAACCTTGGTGATTCGCTGGAAGCACGGGGTGCCGTACACGCAGGAGGGATCGCGGCCGGCCAGGCCGGTGTCAGCTCGGAAGACCGGGAGGCCATGGAGAGAGGCGAAGCGGTACATGTCGTCGTCGAAGGCAGCGATGAGGGGGAGGGGGAGGAGCAGGCGGCGTAGGTTGCAGACGAAGGACATGAGCATGGAGGCGTAGGAGCCGGTGGCTGCCACGAGGATGACGATGTTGCGGTGGTCCACGGCAAGCGGGAGCAGGTCGTCCAGCCCCTTGCGCTGTAGCTCCGCCCCACTGCTGCTGCTGCTGGTGTCAAGGGAGGTGTTACTGTCGATTAAGTGCTGGTCTGTTCTGGAGTCATGGTCTGGGGAGAGGTAGCCCGAGGAATGCACGTGCAAGAGACCCCCGGAGCCCCCAAACCCGCTCCCTGCTGCTGTTGACGCCACGCTGCACACCCACTGGGAGGGCGCTTGGGCAGAGGATGATGGGAAGGACGAGGCGGAGGAGGAGAAGACGGAAGTGAGGACGGAGGAGAAGGAGGAGATGGAGGAGGAGGAGGAGGAGGAGGAGGAGGGGGGGTTGTTAGGGTTGGTGGTAGAGCTGAAGGTGGTGGAGCCCTGCTGGCAGCAGGCGGAGGGGGAGAAGCACACTGGAGGGGAGGAGAGAGGGGGGGGGGGTTGGGGGGGATGGAGGGGAAAGGAGGAGGGTGGATGAGACAGGTGTGGGAAGATGAGGAGAGGGAGAGGGAGAGGGAGAGGGAGAAGGGGAGAGGGGTAGAGGGAGAGGGAGAGGGAGAGGGAGAAGGGGAGAGGGGGAGAGGGAGAGGGAGAGGGGGAGAGGGAGAGGGAGAGGAAGAGGGAGAGAGAGAGGGAGAAGGAGAGGGAGAGTGAGAGTGAGAGGGAGGGGGAGAGGGAGAGGGAGAGGGAGAGGGAGAGTGATGTGGGTGGCGTGTGTGGGTATCGGACTGGACTCTGCGCTCAGGTAAGATCAGATGCAAACGAGTGGACCAGAGAAGACAGGAGATAGTAGGGAGGAGGGTGGGGCGAGAGGGGTAGTGAGAGAGAGGAGGTGTGTGAGTGTGGGGGGGAGGACGAGAGGAGTTGAGGGAAGAAAACATGGAGGTTCCAATTTTTGAGGCGCCTCAATAATAGACTCCTCACGCAAGAAAGCATAGATAGAGGTTTCACTGCTGTAGAACGAGGCACCAAGGGTGGGTTTTGAGGAAGAGAGAAAAGAGAGAGAACTCGAGTGTACCATGGGTACTACTATGGGTAGGTAGCAATTTGGAACAGTTTGGAACCATTCGGAAGCTCTTTGATGGGTGCCGTACCTTTGGTGCCGTCTGTTTGCCCTCCATTGCACGGCACCACCAACCATGCAGACTCACACACTCCCGAACTGCCACCACCAACAACACCACCACCACCACCATCACCAGCGCCCCCCCCTCCTCCCTCTCCCCCTCCCTCCCTCCACCTCTTCACCAGCTCCCAGTTCACCACCACCTGCTTATGCGGATTCCTCCGCCTCCCCTCCTGATGCTCCTCGCAGTCCCCCTGCCCGCGCCCAAACGGGCAGTTCCAAATTCTCAGCGCGGGCAGCAGCGCGCCAGCCGCCTCTAGGCTCTCTTCCTGCGCCACTGCTTCTTCCACTACTGTTCCTCTCCACGTTCTCCTCACAATTTTCTTTTCTGCCCGTGCAGGGGCCTTCATGGAAGGTATTAGGGTCTGGGCAGCCACAGAAACCCCCCACTTGCGCAGCTCCTCCGCTAAAACCTCAAACCCCGCTTCCCCCCGATCGCCCTTCCCGCTTCCGCCCCCCGCGCCCCCTATTTGATCGGAATCAGCGGCGGTGACGGAAACACTAGAAAGAGTATCTGGGGAGATTATAGCTCGCGCTGCTATGCACGCGAACGCCCTGCCGTCCGCATCCGCCAGCAATTGCCGCCCTGCCGACCCGCTGCTCCCCGCGTCTGCGCCCCCACTGGCGGAAGAGGCGGCGACCGCGGGGGATGCGCGGAGAGCTGCGCGTGCGAGCCACACGTCGTGGAACCCGCGGTCGAAGGCGAATGGCGGAACAAAACACGCGGGCGCATCAGCGGCGGATGCGGATGCGGCGGCGGCGTCCAGAAGGGTACCGTTGGGGGCTGCGGAAGACGCACAGAGCGGCGCGGGCGACACGTTCCAAAGCCATACCCCTACTTTAGATCGCGAACTAATCTCCCCCATGCGCCGCGCAGCCTCCCCCAGCTTCTCCGCGTCCACCGCTATCGACGCGTCCATGCGCTGCTGCGCCGTTCCGCCTCCGCCCACTTGCGCAACCGCCGCCGCAGCCGCCGCGGAAGCCGCCTCCGCGTCCCCCCGACGCCCGCGCTCTGGCGCTAGCAGCAAGAAGTTGCCGAAACGCGCCTCAGCGGCAATCGCGGCGGTGAAGATGTCTGGAGAGAGGAGGGTAGACGGGCGGACGATAGCGACGAAGCGCGTGGGGGCCGCCATGGCGCGAGCAAGCATGGAGTTAAAGAGCGGCTGACCGTAGAGATCGGCGTCCACGTAAGGATCGGCTAACACGTGGCCCGCAAAAAGCGGGTCGGTCTCGGCGTCCTTAAACGACGGGTGGTTGCCTAGGAGGTAGATAACAGGCGCGGGGTCGATGCAGAGCCAGGAGATGATTGCGAGCCGTTGGATGGTGCCTGCTGGTCCATCGAACGGCCGTGGCGCTGTGAAGATAGTTAGCTTCGTGGGACGATCTCCGCGGCCTCCCCCTTCCCCTCCGCCCCTCCCCCTTCCCAGCAACCGGCGGCGTGGGCCTGCGGCATCTGTGGCGGAGGGCTCTAGAGCAGAATTTTCACGACGACTACCGCCATTGCCAGCGCGAATTTCGGCACGGATCCCGGGATCAATCCTAGTGGCTTCAGGCGCGATCGCGGAATTTAGAGCGGAGTGAAAGTCGCGGGAGGGGAGGAGGGAGGTGGTGAGGAGGGAGCGGCGAGCATCGGGTGCGTAGCTAGTCGATAAGGTGGCAGGAGAGGAGCGAGGAGAGTGCGGAGAGTGCGGAGAATGCGGAGTGTGCGGGACAAGACAATGCGACGGAACTGGAGCGGCTAGGAGGAGGAAGGGGAGAAGAAACGCAGGCAGGAATTCCTTTTTGCCACGCCCGGCACATCTCGAGAGGGCGAGGCGACAGCACGAGGCCATGTGGGAATGTGGTACTTGCTCCCCTCGCGAAAGGTCAGATTCGCTGAAACGACGCCATGGCTGATAGACACCGCATACTCATTACGACTTCTTGTCCCTGAGACCCAG
The DNA here is from genome assembly GCA_027943415.1 of Closterium sp. NIES-67. Taxonomy (NCBI): domain Eukaryota; kingdom Viridiplantae; phylum Streptophyta; class Zygnematophyceae; order Desmidiales; family Closteriaceae; genus Closterium; species Closterium sp. NIES-67. Next base: position 181,119 of record BQMB01000801.1, read on the forward strand.
AGCCCCTGAAATTGACTGCCAAGACTGGGCTGTGACGAGAATAGATGCAGCGAAGCAGGAGGTCCAAGATACTACCTAGGTGCCTATGGTTCGAGTTGTGGACGTGTGGGGAGGGGAGAATCACAAGCCCCGCTGGGGGGTGGTTGGGCGTGATGTGATGAGGATTCAGGAAAGAGAGCTGAAGGCAAGCTTCGCTGTTGGTGGTTCTGTTAGCTGTTAGATAATTGCTGGTCGACTGCTAATTCACCTTTTTTGGGGCAATACAACTGATCCGTAGACTACTGTAAACACCACGAGTGGGAAGTGAGGCTGAGCTTGGCGAGGAATTGCTTTCTGATTGGCCACGAATTGTTGTGTGACCTCGTGAAAAGTTTCGGCCAGCTCGTGGATGGCGATAGTGGCTCGAGGGTGACGCCAAGAACTCCTAGAATTGTCGGTCTCTTGCCATGAAAATCTAGAAAGCTTACGGAAATGTGGTGAAGACCCATGTACAGTCAGCACCACCATGCTTTATTATACTTAATATGGTCTTTCAGGGGTTTCCCCGGATAGTACCAGTGAACGACAAACAAAAAAACAAGGCGGACCAATCAAACTCAGGGTGTGTTTTAATGGGTGTCATCTCGGAAAAGTGTCATCCGATAATGTTGGAAACCCATCGCAACCGTTGAATATTTGAAATAACGGTTGCGATGGGTTTCCAGCATTCTCGGATGACACTTTTTCAGGATGATAGCTACTAGAAACAGGCCCTCTGCGAAAGGCCCCTGCCCTCCCCCAGGCACCGTGGTGCAGCCACCATGTTGTTGCACCGCTGCTCCTGCTTGGCTCACTCTTAATAGTTCGCCGCAAGCATTCATTTTCGCTCAAAACGCTTTGCACCTCGCTAAACCGGACTAAAGCGAAGGCATATGACGTACCCTACACCACACCGACCATGACTAGTTTCGTCTCAAACCATCCCAGCAAACAAGCAGCTCATGTTTCAACAGAGCAGAGGCCTTCATTGGAGCAAGCGACTAACAATCCAGCCACCTTCTCCTCTTCACCTTGCCGTCACCCTGCTCTATGCTTTGTACTACAACTGTATCCTTGCCTCTCTTTCCCCTGTAAAGCTTCGGGCAATTGTGAAACCCATCTGTGCACGCGAATGCAAGATTAGGTCAGCGAGCCCCATAGGTCCTCAAGCGAAAAGGCGGCATCAGTTGCAACCTAGTCTGAACAATCGACGTACCCTCGGAAGCTCAACCTGAAATTCCCAGGACGTGCTTTCCTCAACAAGTTTATGTTAAGGCTATGTTAGCCGCACAATGCAGCAGCCTTCTTCCCGGTGCGCCTGCTGGATGGCCCATGTCCCAGTCCCGACCTCACGTGCTTTGACCCGTCACGACGACGATTAGGTCGTCCGGCGAGCGAGCCCTTTCGCCATGCTTCGCAACTCTCTCGCCGGCGTCGACGCCGCAAGGCGCGCCGAGCTGGTGGAATGGGCGGAGTCGACGTGGGAGAACGGCGAGACCGAGGACGCCATGGCTCCGCAGGTGCCGTTCGATCGCACGTCCTTAGCAGCAGAAGCAGTTCCGGGGCAAGACACGTCGGGAATGTCAGGAGGAAGGGGAGGGGGAGGAGCTCTCGAGGGTGTTGGTGTTCTGAGCCCTGGTCTTAGCCCTGGTCGGAGCCCTGGTCGGAGCCCTAACTCACTGCCGTCCGTCCATGCAAACCCGTTCACGCGCAACCTCACAGATCCCAGCAGCCGCGTCAGCAGCGCGGAAACTGCGCAGTTGTTGTGGGGGAAGCGGCGGGGAAACTCAGGGAGCTCAGTTGCTGTTTTCGATCTAGGCGTGCATCCCCAAGGAGCTACGCAGTCTCAACAACAGCGCTCTCCCCACCAGCTGCATTCTCCCCGCCGCGCGTTTACATCCCCACAAACCCGCCTGCTATCTCCGCAGCACTCTCCGCAATCTCGTCTACTCTCCCCGCAGCTCTCCCCGCAGCTCTCCCCGCAGCTCTCCCCGCAGCTCTCCCCGCAACGGCGCGTGCTTTCCCCGCAGCTTTCCCCACAGCCTCGCCTAATCTCACCACAGCACACCTCAGTGCGCTCCCCCCACCTCTCCCCTCACCGCTCCCCGCACCTCTCCCCTCACCGTTCCCCGCACCTCTCCCCTCACCGCTCCCCCACCGCTCCCCCATCGCTCCCCCCACCGCTCCCCCCAGCGCTCCCCCCAGCCCCGCCTCTTCTCCCCGCAACACTCTCCCCAGCCCCGGCTTCTCTCCCCGCAGCTCTCCCCGCATACTCGTGTCCCCTCCCCCAACGTTCCGCCTCAGTCGCGCCAGCATCGACTGCTCTCCCCGCAACACCCCTGGGGGGCGGATCCGCGTGAGCTCGCCCTCCGCCGCACGATCTCTATGCCGGAGGCGGACTTCGACGCCGCGCTCCCGTTTCCTCGCGCGCACGGCGCTTTCGCGGAGGGCGCGGCAGGCTCGCCTGGGAACAGGAACGCGCTGGGCGCAGCAGGTATGCTTCCGCGGCTGCTGAGCCCGCAGCTGGTGACGGGGGTGCGCGGAGTGATGCTGCGCGCGATTGAGGGGCACAAGCGGGGCGCGTCTGCGGATGTAGTGGAGACCGCGCAGAGGGCGCTGCGCAAGAGCAGGTGGGGCGGAGGGGGGGGAGCGGGGAAGGGCGGTGGGGGCCAATGAGTGCGCGGGAATGGCAGGTGGGAATGGAAGTGGAAGCTTTTAGAGAAGCGGGAAGTGCAGGAGGAGGCGGAGGAAGCGGAGGAGACAGCGGGAGTGGAGGAGGAGGAGGAGAAGGAGGACGAAGAGGCGATGAAGGGGGGAGAGGAGTAGGAGGAGGAGGAGGGCTGTTGGTAGGAGGAAGGGGTGCTCCAGATGCGAATGGCAGCATTGACATGCTGGTGATTGAGAGAGATGATGATGGTGGTGATGCCGCTGCGCCTGGTGTTACTGCTGCCCCGGGTTGCCTTGGCTCCCCGCTTTCTCTAGGTCCCCATGGCGTTACAGCTCCGTGGGGCTCACCAGTGGCAGCAGTACCAGCACCAACAGCAGCAGCAACAGCACCACCATTAGCAGCAGCACCACCAGTAGCAGCAGCGGCGGCAGGAGTACCAGCAGTGGGGGCGAACGAGGGTCGGCCTATGATGTTCAGGAGCAGCAGCGACAAGGGGCCGAATACAGGCGCCAGCGCTGCCAGCAGCAGGCGAGGCGACGTTTTACAAGGGCAAGGGCAAGGGGGTCGGGTCACACAACGGCCTGTCACCTCAGCCACCCCAGGTGCCGGGCGCAGAGCCGTGGGGCAAGGCGCAAGGGGACAGGGCGCGCTGGGGCAAGGGGTAGTGACACAAAGGACGGCAGGCGATGCGTCTGTGGGCCATGGCAGCAGGGCAGCAGCAGCAGCAGTAGCAGGTAACGGGGTGCATGGCGTTGCAAGCGATGCGATGGCAGGTGAATCAGTAGCAGCTCTGGATCTTGCCAGGGGCGGGTATACAGCTGCTCAGATGGGCCAGAGCAGGCCTGCTTCTGCCTCTGCTTCTGGCTCTGCCTCTGGCTCTGCCTCTGCTTCTGGCTCTGCCTCTGCCTCTGGTTCTGCTGCTACCACTGCTGAATCTCCCGCCTCTAGCTCGTCCGCTGCTGCCACTGCTACTGCTACAAGTGCTCTGTTTACTGGTAATCGAGGGGGGGGCAACGGTGTGGGGAGGGGTCAAGGAAGGGGTGGAGCGCAGGGACGAGGGGGAGGAGGAGGGGGAGGGGGGGAGGAGGGGGAGGAGGGGGAGGAGGGGGAGGAGGGGGAAGGGGAGGAGGAGAGGAGGGCGAGCAGCTGCGGTGGCTGGACTCAGCAGGCGGATTGGCTCTGGGGAGCGTTACTCCTCGTGGTTTTTCATCCAGCAGTGCTTCGCCTGGGCCGCCTACTCCTGGTAGTGTGACTCCAGGGAGTGTGACTCCAGGGAGTGTCTCGTCACGAGGCAGCAGGGGCGGGGCTATGGGTGTGAGGAGACCACCGAGGGGCGGCGTTCCTCCGCCTACCAGCACCATGTTCCGCTCTAAAAGCCTCACAGACAGCCAGCAGCAGCAGCAGCAGCAGCAGCTGCAACGGCAGCAGCTACAACAGCAACAGCTGCACTCTCCGCAGCAGCACTGCTCCCCCCAGCACCAGCAGCAGCAGCAGCACGGCCATGGGGAGCCATCTCCCACAGCACAGGCAGCAGCAGCACCAGCAGCAGCGAGGAACGCTTTCCCTGGCAAGGCGAGGCCGGTCACGCCTGTTCCGGAAGGTGAGGTGTGCGACATGCTAGCAGCCACTGCGGGTGCTGCTGCTGCCGCTGCTGCTGCTGGAGGGGCGGTTGACACTGTGGGAATGGTAGGAGTAGGAGCAGTAGGGGCAGGAGGAGTAGGAGCGATAGGAGCAGGAGTAGGAGTAGGAGCAGTAGGAGCATCCGGAGGTGTAGGAAGAGTAGCGGTGGAAGGATCTGTAGCAGCAGCAGGGAAAGCAGGAGGTGAAGCTGCTGCTGCTGCTGCAGGAGGTGCGGGGAATGGTGGCACAGTGGGCAGAGGGATAGCAGGAGGTGCAGGCGTAGGGCCAGACCATTTAGGAGCAGCAGGAGCAGCGGGAGCAGCAGTTAGAGGCACAGGCCCAGGAGGGCGAATGCCCTTTGGTGCCATCTCACCACGGCCAGGAGGGGCTGCAAGCAGGGGCGCAGCAGGAGGGGCTGTAGCAGGGATGGTGCCTATCTCTCCCAGGACCCCAGGGGCAGCAGGGCGGGGGGCTGGAGGAGCAAGGGGCAGTGCAGGGCAGGTGAGGGAAGGCAGCAGCAAGGCCGCCATGCACTGGCCGGGATCAGGATCAGAATCAGGATCAGAATTGGCGTTAGGGTCAGGGGCGGGGTCGAGGGTGGAGTGGGGATTAGGGTTTGGTCGCTCCATGTCTGAGAGCGGTGCTGTGAGCCGGGGCGGCGAGGCGCGGGCTGACGTGCGAGAGTTTGCGAGCCTGGCTACAGTGGACGAAGTCGATGGGGCTGTAGCAGGGGTCGCTGTAGCAGGAGGGGCTGTATCTGACAGTGGTGAAGGCTCTGCGCGTGCCCCCAGTGCTGCTGATGCTGGTGCCTCGTCTCCTGCTGCCTTGATGTTCTCAGAGTCTAGACGAGGATGGGGAGGTGGAGGTGGAGGTGGAGGTGGAGGTGGAGGGGGAGGGGGAGGGGGAGGGGGAGGGGGAGGGAGAGGGAGAGGAGGAGCAGGAGGAGCGGGAGGTGGTGATAGTGCGGTGAGAGAGGGCGAGGCAGTGGTATCGTTATTCCACTCTCCTGCGCTTGCTGCTTCCCAGCCTGTGAGCCCTCGGCCATTGGGCCCCACACGGGCCACCATGGAGCACCGCCAGCAGCAGCAGCAGCAGCAGCAGCAGCAGCAGCTGCAGGGGCAGGGGCAGGGGCAGCAGCCAGGTCAAGGTATCGCAAACAAGCAAGCGCAGCGGCAGCAAGCAGGGCAGGGGGGAGGTGGAGGGGGGGGGTTAGGAGGAGGAGGAGTAGGGGGACTAGGAGGAGCGGGGCAGCAGAAGCACTCGAAGCAGCATCACGGCAAGTACAGCAGTGGGCGGCCCCCCCCGGTGGCCATCCACACTGCCACGGTCGCACAGGGCCGCGCCCTGAGCAAGTCCACCAGTGAGCCCGGGTGGCGCCTGGAGGACGTGTCTATCAGGTCACCTGTTTCCCCTCGAATGCTACCCCCGCCGTATCCCCATCCGGTGGCATCCTCCCCTAGGCAACCCCACCCATTCCAGCATAACCATCAGCAGCACCATCAGCAGCATAGCCATCAGCAACAGCAGCAGCAGCCGCTACAGCCGTTTGCGCTGCTACAGGAGGTGCTGCAGGCACAGCAGTCACCTGGATGGTCCTCTCCCGGTGTCAACCTGCGGCACGGACGCCTCTCCCTGCCGTCCCCCTCGCGCATCCCCCTCTCCCCCACCTCATCCAGCCTCCGTAGCCCGAGATTTGGTGCTCTCAACTCCCCATCATTCTCCACTTCCGGCACCGCATCTCCTGATTCCGCCGCTGCTACTTCTGCCACTGCTCTCGCCTCACCTCGTCCCGTTGCCCCTTCTCCTGCTGCTGCTCCTGCTGCTGCTTCCAGTCCCAGGGCACCAGCAGCAGCAGCAGCAGCAGCAGCAGCAGCAGTAGCGGCAGGGGGTGGGCACAGCAGTGCGATGGCAGCGCGGCTGCAGGGGGGGGTGGCTGGGCTGCGCAAGCTGCAAAAATCCCTCACAGTCCCAGCACACAACCTGGCAGAGGACGAGGGGGAAGCAGTGGCGCTGCTCAAGAGCGGCAACCTCCCCTGGAATCACAGCCCCGTCGCATTCGGCGTGCAGGCCACTGCCACTGCTGCTGCTGTTGCTGCTGCTGCTGGTACTGCTGCTGCTGCTGGTGGTGCTGGTGCTGCTGGTGCTGCTGGTGCCGCTGGTGCTGCGCTTGCTGCTGGGGGTCCAGGTGAACCGGAGGAACCCGCTGGTCCCTGCCTCATGCACTCCAACTCGATCCACCTCGGCCCTGGGCAACGAGCTGCGGCAGAGGCTGCTGCTGGTGTTGCTGCAGCTGTGAAGCCTGTTTCCGGCTTGTCATCCCCAGCAGCAAGTAGTGCAGATGGGGCAGAATTCAGTGGCGGTGTAAGCAGGGAGAGGCGGGCTCACTCCATGTCCTTTTCAGGCCTTTCTGCTGCTGTTGGTGCTGCTGCCCATGCAGGAGGAGTGGCGGCAGGGGGGGTAGGGGGGGGGGGGAGCAGGAAGGGTGGGAAACGGAGTGGGTTATGACCCGATGGCTCTAGGGCTGGTGTCCCCTGCGGGGAAAGGCCCTATGTTTCACCGCACCTGGACTGATCCTGCTGACAGACCGGATAAGGTCCTCGCTGCTAGACGGGCCGTTTGTGGTGCTTCTGCTGCTGCTGCTTGTACTGCTGCTGCTGGTACTGCTGCTGGTGGTACTGCTGGTGGTACTGCTGGTATGGTTACTGGTTCTGCCTCGTATTTTGCTCCCAATGGTGATGGTAGGGGCACAGCACAGCAACCGCCAGGGGTAGCAGCGATTCCCGTGCCCTCTCGCAGTCAACAGGCGTCACCTCGAGTAGGCTCTGCTGCTCCATCACCAGGACCATCACAGCAGCCATCTCCCTTACCACAACAACCCTACCAACCCCACCAACACCACCAATCCCCACAGCCCCATTTATCCCAGGCAGCAGCAGTAACAGCAGCAGCAGCGGGCACGTTCAGTCCCACGAGTGCGCGGCGTGCTGCCTTCCGCAAGGCGCGCAGTGTGCCCAAGCGCCTGCTCAGCGAGGTCAGCGGCTTCGCCTCCCCTGGGGGGGGCTCACCCGGGGGGACCCGATCGGCCGGGTCCCCTCTCGGCCTGCCTCCCCCGAGGGCTGGGATGAGCGCGGATGGAGTGAGGGGCAGCAGGATGGGGGGGGGTGGGGGAGGAGGAGGAGGAGGGAGAGGGGGAGCAGGAGGAGGAGGTGGTGTTGGTGGGGGTGCTGGGAGGGGAAGAGGGGGGAGAAGAGGCGGACTGGACGTGCATGCGGATGTGTCGATCCTCCAGGAGCTTGAGCTGCCTATATTTTTCCAGAACGGCAAGCAGGCAGCCGGGAAGGGAGGCGCTGGGGGCAGGAACGGTGGAGGAGGAAGGGGAGGTGCAGCAGCAGCAGGAGCGGCAGGAGCAGCAGTGGCGGTGACAGCAACGGCATGCATAGGGGAGGGGGGAGCCAGCACGGTCCATCTGAGCAGGCGAGGGTACGCGCACCGGGTGTTCCGCACACATAACTTCCCCCTGTCTGTGGGCGCGGTGCTAGGCGCGGTTTCGGACCATAACGACGCCATCACTGTCACCCCGGCCTCCCCCTCCGCGACCGCTGCTCCCATTGCGTCCCCGTGGACCCCTCCCTCCACTGCTGCTGCTGCTGCTGCCGCTCGTTCTCCCTCCTCCTCACAGCATCCCTCCTTGCCTGCCTCTCAGCCCATCCCCTCGTCACCCTCTCCGCCCCTCACTCCTCCCATTCTCCCTCCTGCCGTTGCATCAGCAAGCCCAGCAGCGTTGGCAGGAGGAAGTGAAGGAGCAGGTGCAGGAGAGGCCAGGGTCAGGGAATCAGGTGCAGCAGCAGCAGCAGCAGCTGAGGCAGCAGGTTTTGAGTTCTTGCCTGATGGGGGGAGCACTGAGGCAACAGCGACCGCAACAGCGACAGCAACAGCCACAGCAACAGCTACTGCTGCTCCTGCTGCTACTGCCACTGGTCCTCTTGCTGGTCTGGGAAGGGTGGCGGGAGGAGGGGGCATTGCCATTGCCGGTCCACCGGCAGGCAGTTTGATCCGCAAGCTGTCGCTGTCCCTGTCGCCTCTGCTCATCCCCCACGCCGACTCAGTCGAGAGCAGCGATGGGGGTGCTGCTGTCCCCATTGCTGTCATAGCTCCACCTCAAGCAACCGCTGCTACTACTGCTGCTGCTACTGTTTCTCTAAACGCTGGTGCTGCTGGTGCTGCTGCTTTCCCCGCTGTTCAACTGGATGTATTCCCAGCGGCTGCAGGCAGCAGCAGTGCAGCGGGCGTCGCCCCCCCCTGGCTCCCAGTGGCCTCCCCCCGTCCCATGCCATCCCGACCTCTCGCCCCTGTCACCCCTGCCGCCACCACTCCCACTCTTCCTGCTGCCACCACTCCCACTTTCGGAAGCCAAGCGGCAAGCAGCGGCGGCGGGGGTGGAAGCTGGGGGGAGTCCACCTCCACCGCCTCGAGTGCTTTTGCCATGGGCATGCTCAGCCCGATGGGAGGCGGGGGAAGGGGAATGGGAATGGGTGCGAGGCGGGCAGGGGGGTATGTGGCCCACTCCGTCTCCCCCTCCCCCTCCTCGTCCACAGGGCGCATCAGCAGCCCTGTGCTGGGGAGTGCAGGAGCAGGGCCCAATGCCCGCCATAGATCCACTGGCCCCCCCAGTCCCATGGGGTCAATGGGGTCAATGGGGTCAGCAACCGGGCCTCTTAGCCCCCTGAGTTCAATGAGGTCAATGGAGTCGATGGGGTCCAGCAGCGGCCCTCTCAGCCCGCTACGTTCCATGGGGACTCTGGGATTGGTCAGTCCCAGAGCCGGAGGAGTGGCAGTAGCAGCAGCAGCAGCAGCAGCAGGAGCAGCAGGAGCACCAGCAGCAGCATACATGGGTGTCGGCACACATGGTCCGCTGTCCCCTATGCGCCATGTCCCCATGCCCGGGCCTGTCTCCCCTCCCCTGGGCCTCATGAGCCCTGTGGGCGGGAGGGGAGGGAACCGTCTGTTCAGCCCGGTGCTTGCAGGGCCGCATGGGGCCGGCAGGGGGCGAGGAGCCGCAGGCGGGCGAGTGGCCCCGGAAGCAGCAGGAGTAGCAGGAGCAGCAGGAGTAGCAGGAGCAGCAGGAGCAGCAGGAGCAGCAGGAGCAGCAGGAGCAGCAGGAGCAGCAGGAGCAGCAGGAGCAGCAGGAGCAGCAGGAGCAGCAGGGAAGTACCCTCGGTTCAAGTCTGAAGGCGGGCAGTCAGCAATGGCGGCGCTAGGCGCGCTCAGTGGCCTGCTCAGTCCGCGGGGGGCAGCAGGGCTCGTCCCGCTAGTCCCCGCCTACAGCCTCCCAGCAGGGGGCGCGTCCCCGCATCTGCATGGCGCGCTATGGGGCATGCCCGCCTCTGCTTCCCTCTCAGCCGTTCCCAGGGGTTCGGGTGGGGGTGCGGGTGGGGGGGGGAGTTGCCGAGGGGGTTTGCGGGGTTCAAAGGGGCGTTAGGGGGGAGCACGGTGGATGGGGAGGGGAGCGAGAGGATGTCGACTGGTGGGGGTGCAGAGGATCTGTATTCTGAGTCTGGGTCAACCGCAGGTGACGTCACAGGAGGGGGTGGAGGAGGAGGAGGAGAGATGGGAGGGGTGAGTGAGGATGGTGTAGGAGGGGGTGAGCTGGGCACGGCAGCAGGAATAGTGAGCGAGAGGGAGGTGTTACGGTCCGAGATTCTCGTTGTTGATTACTTTGACAGTGAGTCCGACACCTCTGCAGCTAACTCCCCCTGTGTCGCCAGTAACAGTAACCCTGCTGCTAATTCTTCCTCTGCTGCTGCTGCTTCTGGGGCTGGAACTGCTATTCGGGGTGGTTTTGCCGCAAATGGCAGTGGGTTCAGCGCCAGTGGCAGCATAGACAGTCCGGCGTCTGTGAATTCGAGTATGTGGGGAGGGAGTGCAGGGAGTGCAGGCAGCGCAGGCAGTGCGGGCAGTGCTAGGCACAGGGGTATGAACAGTATGGGCATGAATGGCGGAGTGCACAGTCCGTCACTGCCTCTCAGCCCTTTGAGCCCCTACAGCCCGGCTACCCCCTACAGCCCCCTCCGCCCTGCCAGCCCCAACCACAGCCCGCGCGCCATCAATCTCCCGCCGCCTGCCGTGGCTGTTGCTGCTGCTGATGGCGCTGCTGCTGCTGCTGCTGCTGGTAGTCCTGGTGGCAGTAGTGCTGGTGGTAGTGCTGGTGGTAGTGCTGGTGCTGCAAGAGGGAAGAAGGGACGCGGTCGGGGGTTTTGGCGGGTAGCCAATGATAACATGGGAACCTCTCCTTCTAGGTTGGTCTTTAGCAAGAAACACCAGCAGAAGCAGCAGCAGCAGCAGGCAGCTTCGTCACCCCTGTCAACAGCATCATCGTCAGCATCAGCATCAGCATCCCCCGACACAGCATGCACCGCGTCAATGCCTGCTGGTACCTCCCGCCGTCTCTTCCCACTCTCTGCATCCGCCTCCTCTGCTGCCCACCATGCCATTCCTCTGGGCTCCAGCACCCGCTCCCTCTCCATGCCGTCCCACCCTGCCAACCATAGTGTCCCGTTAAGCCCGCGAGGCACACCGGTTCCTTCAACTACCGGACAGGCCGACGCCACTGTGAGCAGCAGCAGCAGCAACAGCGGTGGTGCTGCTGCTGCTGGTGGGGCTGGCAGCAACAATGGCAGTGTTGACGGGGGTGGAGCTGCTGCTGCTACTGCTGCTGGTGTAAGCAGCAGCAGCAGCAGTGTGAAGGGGTCGCTGACCCAGGCGGATCCCCCGTCGTCGCCTTTTATCCAGGGCAAGATGAACATGATGGGGTGCGGGCCCCCCCTGGGTGTGTTCCGATCACCCACCGTCGCCTCCTCCGTCTCTGCTGTGCTGCGCAATGCAAGCAGGAGCAGAGGGGGGCTGGACCACCACCCCCTGCAGCAGGGGCAGGAGCAGCAGCAGCAAGGGCAGGAGCAGGAGCAGGAGCAGCAGCACGGGCAGGGGCAGGGGCAGGGGCAAGGGCAGGGGCAGGAGCAGCAACAGGAGGAGGAGATTCAGCAGCAGGTGGGTGGTAGCAGCAGCAATTTGGGGGGCGTAGGTACGGGAGACACAAGTGGAGTGAGGGAGGATGGGGAGGAGACAGGGCGAGGGGAAGGGGAAGGTGGAGTGTCTGCACCTGCTGGTGTTATGGGGAAGAGTGAGAGGGCAGCAGCAGGAGCAGTTTTAGGAGCAGGGGCAGAAGCAGGAGCAGGGGGTGGAGGAGGAGTTGTAGGAAACGAGGAAGGAACAGCAGCGGGTGCAAGAGGAGGTGGGCACGGACGGGGAGGGGGAGGAGGAGGGAAGAGAGGAGGGCATAAGCAGTCGCACTCGCGGTCGGGATCCCTCATCGAAGGGGTTCGCAACTGGGGACGATCCAAGGTGAGCATACAAGGTTTTTAACTCCCTTATTTTAACCTTTTTTTTCAAAAATAAATAAATAAATAAATTGGAATCGTTGGTGTGCACTCCTCCCAACGTTCCCTGCTCTCTTCAAAACTCATGCGTGCCTCAATAATAACCTTTGGTCGATGCTTGACATAACACCTCAATGCCTCTTACTCCCACCCCCATGTTGTGCCTTACCCGTCCTGCAGTCCTCCAGCTCATCGCACCACTAATTCCTCTCCCACCAACCAACCGCTGCTGCCACCACATCTCTGCTGTCATCACTAGCAGCAGCAGCAGCAGCAGCAGCAGCAGCAGAGCAGCGGCACGAGTCAGTAGCAACTTGCATGTCAAGCTAAGGTGCAGAGGAACGGCTAAGGGGGTAAGCTGCCATCATGTTGGCTTTGGGTGGCTCTCAAGCACAATATAAGCTTTTTGTCAGATGCAGAAGGGCTACGGCAACTGGATAGGTAGTGAACAAGCAGGGTATGTGTGTGTAGGACAAGAGGATCTAATTGTATAGCTAATGTACCGTAGGCGCTTTAGAATATTGAGGTGAAGAATGCATCTTAGGTCGAAATTTGCTCTTGTTTGTGATAGTGGCCTCAGGAGTGCTGCGAGCCTGGCTTGTATGTGCCTTGACTAGTGAAACCAGGAGCTTGTATTTGTAATATCGGTTGTATGTGATTCCTTCGCACTGGTGTAGCAATGTGTAGCAACCTTTGTAATACAAATAGTCGGATTTGAGGGAAGAAATGCTTCAAGGGTTGTTGGCGGCACCTGAAATTGCTTGCACTGGACTGGGCTTGGCTGGTTCGTGCTCGTTCAGGTGTGCGGGCAACGAGATCATGTCATGAGAGAGAGCCTAAGGTGGAGAACGTGGGGCTTTGCGCCACCCGTTTCAATCTCAGGCCTCGGCCTCGTTATTGGGTCTTCTGGTACAAGAGCCGCATGTGCTGCCCAAAAGCATTTCGCCTCTCCTCTCAAGGCCAAGGGTTGTTACGGTTCGCCGCAATAAATGACGACCAAGGCCCATCACACCTCACACGACCCTTTCGCTGACGTGGGGATGCTCAGAACCTGCCAGCAAGGCCCAGCCAGGTCATCGAGCCAACGCAGCGTTGGAACATCTCTCGCAGCGCGCTGACGCGTCGTTTGTGAACGCGTGGAAAGTTCGCTCGCCTCGTCGCATGGTGGTGGTGGCGGCGAACGGGCAGGCGAGCAGAAACGCTGCTGACCAGTACGAATGCAGGGCAGGACGGGACAGGCCAAGGCAGATCGTTGCTGTCGCCGAACACTGCAAAATCATGCCGGGTAGATAGATGGGCTTCTGGGTTGAACTTGGGTCGGCGGGGCGGGCGGGTCGGCTCGGGGAGGTGAACGACCGCAAGGACATTGTGTGTACATTTCGCACGCGCGATTTGTTGCTGCGTTGCGTTGCGTTGCGTTGCGTTGCGACGATACGGACGGATGGATGGAGAGCGGAGAGGAGATGGACCACTTCTTTACGGATGGACGGACGCCCCTCACCGCCCCCCGCAACCCCCCCCATCCAATCCAACCAAACATTCATCCACCGTTTTGTTGCACCATGGTCCCTCCCTCCCTCTCCTCCCATCCCATACCATGCCATTAGCCATGCCATACATGCTACAGTACCATCTTTCCTGCCGCCATACACGTACAGTACAGTAGAAGACTCGAATGGACTGCTTGCGGTGCACGCCAACTCATCTCACCTTCCAGCACCACTCCCTCCACGCAACAACACCACCCACCCAACTTCTCCCCTCCCCCTTCTCCTCTCCCCACCCCATCCCATTCCTTCCCATTCCCATTCTCCCACAAGCTGCACGCGAAGGATCGTTGGTCTGGCTCTGGCCAGATGGAAAACCGACTGCTCGCTCGCAGTGGTCGCGTTTGTGCTTGCAGCGTTGCGCGCAGCGCGTTGGGGGGGACGAGCCCCAAATCCTCGGCTCTTTGCGCCCCTCAGTGTTGGCAGAACTAGAGCCACACTTTCTATCGCCTCGCCACGCCACGCCTCTCCCTCCATTCTCCTCCCCCATCCCTTTCCCCGCCCAGCCCACCCACACACGCGCCCTTTCTAAGCCTGTTTCTAGTAGAAGAATCGATAACCCAACAAACCAGCTCGCACTTCACCACTCGCACTCTCCTCTCCACTCCACCCCTCGCACTCCACCACAGCACATAGACGATTCAGGAGGATCCACCTCGCTTCCTCTCTAACTCGCGCTCGAGCCACAAACTGCCACACACTTCTGGTTCTGGCCCAGGAGCACTTCCCTTGGCACTTGATCACCAGCTTCAATCCCCGACGACCATCTAAGCCTCGCCGATTCGGTTCGGACTTCCTACTAACTGAGGCCTTTTCAGCTCGTCGGGAGATTACTTTCGCGGAACCGTTTCTATCCGCGCGATGGCGTCTCAGTCGATTCTTTGCGACACGGGGCTGGTCGAGCTGGACCTGCCCCTCCCCGACGCTATCACAGCGGCTGACGCGGCGGGAATTGCGGCGATTGCTGCGCAGGATGCGGCTGGCCCCGAGGGCGTCAAGCTCTTGGCGACAGCTTGCGGTGCGCCTGTGTGCTCCGACTACAAGGAGGCGATCTACGACCTCGCGAATGCGAGCTGGAGGCAGCTCGGGGACGTGTGCGTCATGAATAATACCCTGCAGCAGCAGAAGCAGCAGGAGCAGCAGAAGCAGGAGAAGGAGAAGGAGAAGGAGCAGGAGCAGGAGCAGGAGCAGGAGCAGCAGGAGGAGTTTTCGTTTTTCCAGTTCCCCGTCGTGCCTCAGCGCACCAGGTCCCTTCCGCTCGCCGAGCGCCCCTGCCTCGTGGGGGAAGGCTCGCCCTTGGGAAACGGCGGCTGGGCCGCGTCTGGCGCTGCGGGAGCTGCGCCCGACTGGCGCGACATGTCAGCTGCTGAGGAGGTGCGATGCGCGGCGATGCGCGAGCAGGGTTACTGTCTGTTCGCCAGGGGCGGTGGCGTGTGCTCCCCTGGTGGCCTTGGCGGATTCTCCGTCCCCGTGCAGTGATTGGCGCCGTCTATGCCCCTGGCTGTACTGCGCTGGAGAACAAACAAACAAAAGAAACGGCTCTCTGCAGGGTTCTTTTCGGTGTCACACTCGGACACACGGTGTTGGACCAGCTGCGCTCGGGCGTGAGGTGAAGGCGACAGACAGCCCTCCGTGAGGGCGAGGCAGAGAGCAAGGAGCAGGGCGACAGCGGAGTCAGGAAGAGAGGACGAGAAAGCACGAGGGACTTCTTTGGAGGAACAGGCGGTTGGTGACGCGAGAGTTGAGATGGATGGAGGGGAGGAGGGAGATACACAACAAGGTGAGCGAGCTCACGGCCCTTTCCATGTTTACATTTTTGTACAGGAGTAAATTGCTCATCCAGCTGTGCATAGTTGGGGGGTGGGGAGAGGGGAGGGCGGGGGGATTTGTGGCTGACTCTTCTTTGTGTGGGGGAGCTAGCTTATAGATGGCTGCCTTGTACATAGCCCATGTTAAATTTCGGGGTTAGTAGTGACAGAAGTTGTGCTGTGTACATGGTTTGACCACATGGAATCTGATGTATTGTTAATATTTATTATAGACTTTCCTATTTGGCCTATCGTGTGGTGCACATACTTCAGTCATTGCATGTTTCACATTCCTATCATCTGGCACTTGAAACACTCTTGCTAGAAAGAGACTTTGCTATAGAATTATCGTGGACATTGTACAAGGGGAAAGTATATCGGCCCTTCGTATTAGGGGCCTCGATATGTCAACTTATACATGTTAGCTGTGTACAAGTTATAGGCTAGATTGGGGTATGTTTCTAGTGAGTACAACCAGCTAGTATTTGTTCTAGGTTTCCACTTCTAGTTTAATTGTGAAAGCTTGCTTGGGTCACCTTGGCAAAGGCAGCGTGCTTCATTTCATATGGGCTACAGTACATGGTTCTCGTCCAATAGACTACACCGTCCAATAGGGTGGGTGGGTGGGGAAACCGAAACTGGAACTAGAAATGAAGAACGTGGGTGAGGTCGAATGGCCTCACGTCCCTCTTTTGTAGGCAAAAGAGGGTGAGTAGCGCTTCGACGCTGACCTTGCTGCGTTGGCCCTCGCTACACTTTCACAATACACATTTTTTAGAAAGTGTTACACGCTTTCAAAAAATTACATATTGTGAAAGCTTGCTTGGGTCACCTTGGCAAAGGCAGCGTGCTTAATTTCATATGGGTCTTATGAGGCATGTAAAGCAGGGGCTGGCGGTGTCGCTCGATGGAGAGCTGGTGATGTCTGGGCGATGGAGCGGCGGACACGTCTTGGATGCGTGTGGATGCCGCAAGGAGCTGGTCCTGCGCAATGGTGACGTAGAGATCTTTGGCCGTATCGCTGCGCCAGCGACCGAGTCGCTTGAAGAGCCGGTCAGGGATCCCCAAGTTAGCTGCCGCAGTTGCGGCGCCCTTGCGGAGGAGTGAGTGCCGAGGTGTCTGTTGTCAAGCCCAGCCTTGGCGAAGGCTTCGAGGCACCAGTTGCGGATGGTTGTGTATGACGGAGCGCTGTCGTGAGGGGTTGCCCTGCCGCTGATGCCAAAGACACGGATCAGTGGTCCTTGCGGGGTGGTGGGGTGTCCCGCGAGTTGCAGAAACCGCTGGGTGCAACGGACTGGGCAGTAAGGCCCAGTTGTGGGAGCAACTGGGATCCATGAGCCCTTGCCGTCTTGATCCGTCTTGGAGTGCGGGATTAGGATCCACATAGACTCCTCGTCGAAGTGGATGTCGTTCCACTGGATGGAGACGAGGTCGGAGTAGCGGAGGAATGCCGCGAACATGAGGAGTGGGATCAGTCCTTTCTGATATTCTGCCGGGCTGCTCGACTCAAGGAAGGGGTGTGCCATGGCGTGCACCTGGTGGAGCGACAAGGGTTCCTTCGTCCTGGTGGTGCACGGGCCGTGGCGTTTGGAGAATTCACGAACTTGTGAAGTGAAAGGCCCGCTAGTGGGAGAGGGTTCTCCGGTCATCCGATGTGCAAATGCGACGGCGGAGCACGTAAGGGATATGGCGGATACTATGGCCTGATTGTTGAGGGCATAGACAAGGTAGAGCGCTAGAGTGGTGTCTGTGGCTGCAGGTAGCTCAGCTTGACCTTCGTGCAAAAGGAGCGGAACTTGAGCCAATACGGCTCGTAGGTCCTTATGGTGGATGGCGCGCGGACATGACTGGTTACCCGAAGTAGCTGTGTCTGTAGTTTTGATAATAAGCCTGAAATACAGAGAGCCCAGGCACGGTGGGGTTATATTTTATATGTCACATGCAACGCAATGATCGGGCTATTGGGAAAACCGAGACCAGCAAAGACGAGTGAGTGTGTGCCTGGGGATAGGCATTGGCTGCCTTGAGTGAGGGGAATATGTGCCTTTACTTCTCGTGCCCAGGTTCGTGGTGCTGGCTGCAGTAGGGGCCACCAAGAGGCTCCTGGCCACTCGGGAATGACCAACGTCAACTCGGCGTGGGTGCATTGGGCGTGGCGCAGAGTAGCCGGGATGAGGTGGGGGGGGGGGGAAACGCGAAGCCGCGTTCATCATGCCAGCTGAACGAGAAGGCGTCAACTGCTGTGGCCTTGGGGTGAGGAATCTTGGAGCAGAAGCGCCCCAGTTGAGCGTTGTGAACATTCGCGAATAGGTCGACAGAGTGAGGCCCCAGGCGGCGGTCGAGGAGTCGGAACCATGGGGATTTGAGTGAGTAATCATCTCGGTCCTGGACTTTGGAGAGTTCGTCGGCGTGCGCGTTCAGCTCCCGGGGAATCCATTCGATGGCAAGGCGTGTCCGGTTTTTTAAGCAAAGGTCGATGATCGCCTGGCAAAGTAGTGTGAGTGCAGGGATGTTGGAGCCGCCTTTGCGCAGTATGAATACAACCCCCTGGTTGTCCACACGAACTAACACGTGCCGTTTGGAGATGTGGGTGTCAAAGGTTCTTAATGCCCACAGTACACCTTCGAGTTCCCTTCGGGTGCTGGAAGTGTGTAGGAGGTCTTCTGGCATGCGGGAGCTTGCTTCTATTGGGATCCCAGGGAGCGGCGTGAGGATGGCGCCCCAACTGTGGGCGCTTGCATCCACGTGGATGACGGCGTCGAACTGGTGACTGAGATGAAATGGGGCGCCGTTAAATTTGTCGAATTGCGCCAGCCAGAAACATAGCTCGTCCACCGCTGCCGGGTGCAGGAGGACCTTGGAGTGCCAGGACGTTGCGTCGGCAATAAGTCGCAGGAGTTCGTGGCTGAATGCTCGTGCCGTCGCGCCCAGTGCTAGGGCCATAGAGGCGAGCATGCCTGTAACTCTTGCGAGGGATCGAACGGGAATATGCCTTCCTGATTGTCCTTGGGTTATCAAGGCCTCAAGCGTGGTTAAGAGTTGAGCCCTTCGCTCGAGTCCGACGGAGAACGTGCCGCGGGTGGAGTCGATTTCCAATCCGAGGAAGCGAAGCTGACGCGAGGGGTGGAGGTGTGATTTTTTGCCGTTAATGACGAAGCCAGCTGCGTTAAGGTCCTGGAGGACTGTCGTACGAGTCGAGCACGCTTGCTGGTGGGAATCGCAGAGAAATAATAGGTCGTCGACATACGGGACCACTCGAACGCCGCTTGCCCGCCATCGCTTGGCAAGTTGTTTAATTAGTTGGGTGAAAACGAATGGAGCAGTTGCAAGGCCGAACGGCAGTGACTGAAAGGAGTAGTAGATGCCTTCGAACTGGAAGCCCAAAAACTGCCAACACGAAGGGTGAATCTCGACATGATGGTATCCAGATTTCAGGTCGATGGAAAACATCCAGTCATCTCGGCGGATGAGCTCGGCTACACGATTCAGACCCTCGTACTTGAACTTGGGGGCTTCAAGGTGGGTGTTCACTTTCCGCAGGTCAAGGATGAGGCGGCATTTGTCGCGTTGCTTCACGACGTTCAGTGGGCTGACACATGTTAGTGTGTCTCTCTTCTCGATCACTGCAGCAGCGCCGGTCACTACAAGATCGCGAATTGTGACACGAGTAAAGTCGAGGTGCGTGCAGACTACGGCATGGTTGTTGTCCTCGAAGGGTGTGGGGGCTGTATTCTTCCAGGGCAGCCAATACCCTTTAGCGATGACGGAGAGGATAAAGCTACTGTCACACCAGGAGCACCACCAGTGCAAGGCATGCCGCAGTCGACTGCGCATGATGGTCACGTCCCTGTCTGTAGTTGCGAGCTCGTAGGGATCGCATTCCTCTCGTGGCCACCCACTTGGGATCTCTGCATTATACGAGGTTATAAACATGGGTTCATAGATGGGAGTAAGATACTGTGCTCGTGAGCAGGTGCATGATGCATTGCAAGTGTAGACGGGGCATGACATGCTCGGACCGCACGGCCACTGCCGTGTTAGGTGCTTGCAAGGTGCAAGGGGTACTCGTCTCTCTATCCGCCTTCTCTTTCTCTGTCGCTCTCTCTCTCTCTCTCTATCTCTTTCCCTCTCTCTCTCTCTCTCTCTCTCTCTCTCTCTCTCTCTCTCTCTCTCTCTCTCTCTCTCTCTCTCCTCTTTCTCTCTCTCTCTCTCTCTCCCCCTCTCTCTCTCACTCTCTCCCTCTTTCTCTCTCTCTCTCACTCTCTCTCTCTCTCTCTCTCTCTCTCTCTCTCTCTCTCTCTCTCTCTCGCTCTTGCTCTCTCTCACTTTCTTTGACTCCCTCTCTCTCTCTCTCTCTCTCTCTCCCTCTCTCTCTCTCTCTCTCTCTCTCTCTCTCTCTCTCTCTCTCTCTCTCTCCCTCCCTCTCTCTCTCTTTCTCTCTCTCGTTTGCTATTTCTCTCTCTCTCCATCTCTTGATCTCCCTCTTTCCCTCTTTCCTTTGCGTGCGAAGACATCACGTGCTGTGTTCGTACGTGAACATTTTTTAAGCGCGTTGGTGCTCGTTGGTGGTTGGCTTACATTTCTTCCTCCTTCTTTTGCTCTCCTTGTTTGGGCCACTCTTTGTGTTAGCTTTGAGCTCCTAGACTCTGTCCTTGGCTCTTAAATAGTGCATCTCCGAGTGCGTGCGTGCGCACCATTTTGTTGGGTGCCGAGCGTGCCTCCATGGTTAGCTCTCGGGGCGTGTTGCGTGGTCGGCAAAGAAAAAAGTGAGGGGTCGGAGGCCATGCTCAAGGCTGACCAGCCATGTTGACTGGGTTTTGTAGCCCCCTCCCTCCCCCCAACCCCCTCAAGGGTTTTTTTTTTTTTTTTTTTTTTTTTTTTTTTTTTTTTTTTTTTTTTTTTTTTTTTTGAAAAAAACGGATGGCCGTGACACGGTCGAGCCTTTAATTCAATCATAGGAATTATTACAAGCCTAGGCCTATCAGCCTTTGCTGTCCCCAAGGGCCACCCTAGTCAGCGAAGACTCCTTGCCTTTGGCAAAAGGCTGGCCACCGGCCATGCACCTACCGTGCAACCCACTATGCCTCTTGCATGTGGGAAAGGGCGCCGCCCTATCAACCGCTCACACCACCGGTGAGGGACCTTGCGCACCACGCCCTCCCATGTGGCATGCATTGGCCATGTGGCCTGGTTGGCCACAGCGAAAGCAGACTCCCTTGAAGCGCGGCTGCTGGCACGTAGCAGGGGGGGAGCCCTTGATGTCCGAGTCCGTGTCGCGACCACCGGGACGGCCGCCGCGCGTATAGCCGAGGCGTGCACGCTTGAGTGCTGCCACATCCGCGACCGCCAGCTTGTAGGAGCGGGATGTCAGGACACTTTTGGACTGATAGAGCTGGAACCGGTCGGCGGCCTCGAAACCGGCTTCGTCCGCAACGAGAAGGACTTGGAAACGCTTATTAAGAAGTATTTCGATATCCTTTACGTTGTTGAGTGCGCCGACGACGTCGCCGTGCTGCAGCTTGAAGTCGATATGCTTCAGGTACGCTTCGATGGCAGTGAAGACCTCGGCCTGGTCGCGTACGCCCTTGCGCATGAAGGTAGTAGCTGCGGGCGTGGGGCCAAGGGGGGGAAGGGGGGGGGCGGGTGCGAGGATGCAACGACGAGCAATGTTGGCGGGACCCTCACCATCGTCATTTTCGGAGTCGTCGCTGTCATCGGGGTTGTCAGCGGGTGCAGGAGTTGGTGCCGGGGGCTGGTCGTCGGCGAGGGGAGCCTTGGGCGCGCGAGGATGGGTAGCCATTTCTTTCTTTTTGTTAAAATTGGTCGTAGGTGCAGCGTTATCGGATGAGGTTCCGACTGTAACAGCAGGAGCTTGCTGCTGTAACAGCGCCAAAAGCGCTTGCAGCTGGTGTGCAGTCAAGGCGGGGGCGGCGGCGGTTGGCGCGGGGTCGGCGGCAGGCGCGTGCTGGGTGGTGGGGCCCGCCTGGCCTGCAGGCGACGCGCCTCGGGCTGGCGCGTGGACTTCCGTTGCCTGCACGCGCGGCTTCTGGAGCAGCGTGACTGCCGCCGAGCAGAATCTCGACTGCCGAGGGGCCCTCGCCAAAATTGTCCTTAGCAGGACGTTTCTGACGTCGGTCGGTTCCCCCGGGCGAAGTTCCGAGCGCCTGGGCGTTAGCGGGGGTACAAATGTTATTCACCGCGCGAGCCGGAGCAGAATTGGCGGAAGTCATCGCGGTAATATTGTGCTGCAGAATGTCGGTGAGGAGCGTTGTCGGAGCTTTGAAGCGCGGAAGAGACTGGGTTTTCGCCAGCTTGGGCGAGAATAAGGAGACTAGAACTAGGACGAGAACTGGAAAACGAAACTGGAACTAGAAATGAAGAACGTGGGTGAGGTCGAATGGCCTCACGTCCCTCTTTTGTAGGCAAAAGAGGGTGAGTAGCGCTTCGACGCTGACCTTGCTGCGTTGGCCCTCGCTACACTTTCACAATACACATTTTTTAGAAAGTGTTACACGCTTTCAAAAAATTACATTTACTGAAGAACAAGTTAAGAATCAAGTTAAAGCCCGTGGCTATAATAGCAATCAAGAGGGCTGTTTAATTTGCTCTTGAACTTGACACATGGCTTGAACTTTAGAGTAAACGAAACAGAATATAAACATTTCGTTTTGCATGGCGGAATCTGACCGTGGTGGTTTGGCGACAGTTTTTGCACGAAACCATTCGGTGAACAGTGCAATACGCGTCGTGCGACCGAATTCGTGGTTCCATGAACAGTGAAAATGCGAAAAGAACAGTGTTTTTTTGGCGAGTAGTGCTGATTCTGGAATGCAGACCTGGAAATCACTTGAATTCCCCAGTCATAAAGCGCCTGCATTTCCTCGTCGCAAGCTGCTCGCCCAAACCAGTCGTAGAAACTCCATGCGATGCACACAGTGTTTTTGTGCAATTCGCATCCAAATGATCGTGTCGCAACAAACAGCAAAACGAATTCTTTCGCCATTCCTCCAATCAACAAGCTCGACCAGAATTTGTTTCGACGCACTTTTCTTGTTCAGGCTTAAACTCAAAGCTGCCTTGCATTCTATACTTAGACGGATTTCAAAGCACCAAATTCAAGTGGTTTCCAGGTCTGCTATTTTAGCTGCGGGCTTTAAGAATCAAGTCAACTAAACAATGAAGACATGCTACTTTTATATATAACAGAAGTACCTGTTCGCTAATGTACCTGTTGACACTATCACGCTATGCGCCCTGAATGACACTGAAGAGACGCGACTGTTCGCGTGACTGAAACGATGGTCCTCATGACGAACGCTATTTGCTAATGTTGGAAATACCTCGAAGACTTAAGCGTTTCTGAAGTGTAACACTACACTCCCAGGAAAGTCGTATCGAGTACGCGAGTCAACAGAGGTTACACGAGGAGGTTGGACGAAAGAACACGAAAGGATGAAGGGACTCGTAGGGTCGCAACCGGAGGTTGCAATTGACCATTACGACTGCAAAGATGGTAACCGAACCAACGATCGAGTCGCTGTGTGACTCGATAACCGTTTCTTCAACTGTATTCTATAACTGATCTATTTCCTATTTTCTATATATTGCTGTATGCTTGCTTCTTTTAATCAATCACTTGCTCTCACATACTAGTGCAAGGGTTCAAGTACTCAACACTTCCGAATCACTACTCAAACACCTTGTACAAGTGGGACTTAGTCTCTGGAAAGATCCTAAGGGTTTTTCTCAGCCCAACATGGTATGAGAGCTGGTCAGAGACCAAATCCCCAGCAACAACGCTCTATCTACAGTCAAGGACTTTGACCAGCAGCAGCAGACAAGGACACCTGCGCATTCAACACAGAGCAACGGGGGAAATATGGGATTAGCACCAATGAGCCTCGACAACTCATCATTCGCGCGGCACAATCAGGCACCTACAATTGCGCTTATCACTCTTCACCGGGGGACGTTCGAGTTCATGCCGCCCTGTGCTCAACCATCAGCAGCTGCATCACAACAGACACCAAACGAGATATTGAGTCTCCAGGCGCAGTTTTCACATATGATCAAACCGCAGACATCTTCACCGTTCAACGGGCACGACTTCTTTACCTGGAGTTTTGAGTTCGAGCTGCTGATGGAGGCCGCGCACCTCTTGGGATACTTCAACAGGTCCCTACCATTTCCAAGCAATGGTACTACAAAGGAGCAGGAAATCTTCACTTATCAGCCGCTGCTGGCGTACACAGTTCTCCTGCGAAATCTGTCACCACAAGAGCAACAGAGCATCAGAACGTATCGGAGCTACGGAAAATCCGCGGAGCTCACCTGGCATCATCTGAAGTGTCTCTATCAAGCAAACGACAGCGTGACACAAAGCAGACTCATGCAGTAGTTGACCACAATACAAATGAAGACCGGGGAAAAGGCGATGCAGTATATGAGTTGCTGCCAGACACTCCGCGACCGCCTACTTCGGTGCGGAGGTACAATCACTGAGGAAAGCTTCGTGACACTTGCTCTTGCCGGGCTCGGACCAGAATGGAGAACCACGCACTCGCTTCTTCGCGCCCGCGGACGAATTTCCGAGATGCACCTCTGCGCCGAACTTCATGCCGAACAACAGGAGATGGACCTGTTTGAAGAAAGACAACCAAGAAACAAGCAGCAACCGTTAGTCTTCTATACTCAACGAAGAAACGACAACAACTACAACCGACGCGATAAGCATAATCGATATGACACAAGAGGTCTCACCGTCGTGCTGCCGTTCTGCCACAATTGTCAGACATCCGGACACTCCAAGGTTAACTGCACACGCCCTCGAGTTTATCGTCCAGCAAATCCGCAAGTCGCCTCCACTCAAGAAAATCCGCCAAGCCGCTCCTCTA
The DNA here is from genome assembly GCA_027943415.1 of Closterium sp. NIES-67. Lineage (NCBI taxonomy): Eukaryota > Viridiplantae > Streptophyta > Zygnematophyceae > Desmidiales > Closteriaceae > Closterium > Closterium sp. NIES-67. Next base: position 205,107 of record BQMB01000801.1, read on the forward strand.
CACCTGCAGGAGACACACCAAACATCATCAACTGCATGGTACGGTTCGAACGTATCGGAGCTACGGAAACTCTGCGGAGCTTGCCTGGCATCATCTGAAGTGTCTCTATCAAGCAAACGACAGCGTGATACAAAGCAGACTCATGCAGCAGTTGACCACAATACAAATGAAAACCAGGGAAAAGGCGATGCAGTATATGAGTCGCTGCCAGACACTCCGCGACCGCCTGCTTCGGTGCGGAGGTACAATCACTGGCCTCTCCCTAGCTGGGCTTCGCGGACAATGCGCTGCGCACGCTCACCATGGCGTATTGCGACCTGCGGCCCGAGGAGGTGCCGGAGGGCGGAGTGTGGGGCGACCAGGACGAGATCCCGACAAGGACCTCGTGCTGCAGGCTGTGGTGGGCATCAAGGACTCCCTGCGCAGTGCCACTCGCCGTGCAGACCTGCAAGACCGCCGGCATCGTGGTTAGTGGGGGGGGGGGGAGGAGGGGGTGAGAAGTTACTGCTGAGTGGTGGACCAAGATTTGCCGGAAAGTGGCGGCAGCTGCTTGCATCGACTCTCACTTACCCCCGTCTGACTGCCAGCTTGCTGCCCCTAGGACCTCTTGCCTTCCATTACTTGCTTTCATCCCAATGCCGTACCTGCCTTATCGTGACCACTCTCCCCTCTCCTCCACCCTTCCCTACCCCCTTAATATGACTTGTCCCCCCTCTCTCTCCGTCGGTCCGCGCGACAAACCTGTTGGTGCAACCCTATGGTTTGCACTCGGCTTGTCGTCCTTGTTTGTGTGTGTGCATGCATGGCATGGAATGAATTGTGAGTCTATGTCATTGGTATCTAGTGCTTGTGTGTGTGTTTGAATGGTGTATCACAATGTGGTTTGTGTCGGTCAAGACATTAGCGAGTTTTTATAACTCGCATGTCAAGTCGTCGTTTGCGTGTCGCATGTGTTTTTTCTATTTTGTCGATTGTGAAGTGTCCATCGCGTCGCAGGTGTGTGCAGAAAGCCCCCATCATCTCAAGAAGAATTTATCTTGCAGAACCAAGACCAAGAGCTCAAGATTTCAAGCCCAAGGGACACGGATAAATATTAAATAGTGAAAATAGTAACGCTACTTCGTGTAGTGTTACATTTCACTTGGTGTAGCCCCTTGGAGGGTTTGTTTCGAGACTCTTCATGGTTGGGGACTCTATGGTGGTGTATCACCAACCTGGACCTCGGCTCTTGGGGTATGTAGAGGCTGGGAACCATCTCCATCTCGAATTCTTCTTGCTAAGTTTGTACTTCCAAGACAATAGTGGCTGCTATACCTCCTGCCAGTCAAACCGACATAGCGTCGTCAAATCTTCATGAAATTTCATGATTCAACTTGCTGCTGATAGAAGACAGCAACACCCTCGAGATCCAATTTATAGATCACCGTGTTAGTTAGCGAGCAGATCGTTATCAATATTTGAAGCCGTCTAACGGAAATCCGACTGTGCTCTCTATCTCTCATTATAGGCACATCTGAGCCTATTGTGATTATAACAAGTGGTATCAGAGCCTGGAAGGTCCAGGGTTCGAATCCCAGTGTGCGCAAAGGACGCGCCGGGTGCCCTGACGACCCCAGTGAGGGGGAGATTATTGGTGGGGCACTGGGATCGTCGCAGTTGAGTATGGGAGGGCTACAGGTCTGTCCTGTTGGGTAATGGGTGCGCTATCCACCACAAAAAACATGCCCTTTTAACCTAGTCGGTATCGGGCTGGGCCAATAGTGGTATCAAAGCCCCTTGGAGCCGTCTCAACCATGCCTAGATCTGAGGAAGGGGGTGGCAGAGGTGCTGGAGGCAGAGAAGACGCCCAAGCACAAGGTCAACACCAAGATCCACCCATTGCTCCGGTGCAACCTAGCCTTGGACCCTCTAGGGATGAGCCTAGAGTGTTTGGCCTTGACAATTTCAATGGTGACAACTTTGCTGAGTGGTCCTTCAAGATGGAGAACATCGTTGACCACTATGATCTGCTGGAGGTGATGGAAGGAACGGAGAAGCGCCCCGAGAACGACCCGGAGAAGAGCCCGTGGGTGCAAAAGAGCGCACAAGGCTACCTTCTACTTGGGCAAGCGTTGGGGAGCAGCCAAATCCGTCACATCAAGCCTTTTCAGCATGAACCAGCAAAGGGACCAAAGGCATGGGCTGCTCTCAAGGGTGTATACGCTCCTGCAACATCGGCGGTGGCTGTGATTTTGGAGCGGCAAAAAGCGGCACTTCGAATTGACGAAGGCGAACCGGTGGAGGAAGGAGTGCAGAAATTATTCGACTTGTTGACATGGCTCGAAGGAGCTGATCTGAACTACACTGACCTTCAAAAGAAGACCAAGTTGCTGGCCTTACTTCCGGACTCATGGTCCTCGCTCATCATCAACCTAAATCGAGATTTGCCCCGTCTCTCACTCGAAGATGTGAAGTGGGAAATCTTACAAGAAGATTTCCGCCGTCGCGAATTGGCGGGTCCCGATGGTGCCGGAGTTGCAAGCATGGGCCGTGGGTACGGCCGTGGAAGGGGCAAATGGCGAGGAGGAAGATTTGGCAGCAGTTACTTCAATGGAGGCCGTGGTAATGGAGGATATGGCAGCAACAACAACAACAATGGCTACGGACGTGGGCGCGGTCGATTTGATGGCGAATGCCACTTTTGCCACAAGACCGGCCACATGTGGAGAGATTGCTTCAGATTGCCTGATGGATGGACCCCTTCTCAAGGCCACGAGGGCAGAGGAGCAAGGGGAGGAAGAGGCAGAGGTCGTGGAGGCCGTGGTGGTCGTGGAAGCGAAGCGGCAAGCATGAAAGGTGGAGACTACGACAAGGACTCGAGTGAAGATCGATACTCGGGCAAATTCTTCTTCGTCTCCACGCAAGCGGCAGCTGCAGCAGGAGGTGTGGAAGGCTTTGAGGAACCAGCTACTGTGGGAAAGGTCACCTTTCACTCTCTGGACTTTTGGGTGATCGATAGCGGCGCCACCTATAGCATGACACCTCGTGCGGACTTGCTCACCGAATTGGAACCGTCGCCGGTCAAGCATGTCACATCGGCTTTGGGGCAGCGAGCAGAGGTGAAAGGCATGGGCAAGGCCATGTTCAAGGGTGCTGATGGGAAGATGGTGGGCCTCAAGAACATGCTTTGGGTGCCCAACCTTGCAGCCAACCTGATTTCTGTGCGGCGTTTGCAAAAGGCCGGCATGGACACATCTTCCAAGGGATCCAAAACCTATACCGCGAGGCTTGGTGAGCGGAAGCTTTGGGACCTTCATGAGGACAGGGAAATCTACAATGACATGTGGCAAATCCCAGTGGTCCCCATGCCTAAGGAGAGGCAAGTGGCAGCAAGCGTCAGCACCAAGAGTGAAGCGGTTGGTGGCGGTGATCACGGAAAACAAAGTGACACCAAGAGTGACTCGAAGAAGTGCAATCTTGGAGAGACTAGCAAGGCGTGTGAACCCAAGGAGAATGGTGCAGCAGCCAAAGAAGGTGGAAAAGAGGAGGAGAAGGCTAAGATCAGCAAAGCAGCAGCGGAAAAGGAGAAAGGAGAGAGCTTGTGGGGCACAATTACGAGTGCCACTTTCTCCAACCCGACTTCCGCTACGGGAGAGTGTGATTGGCTGACCTTGCATCGGCGAATGGGGCATGTGGCATTGCCCATTTTGCAGCAGATAGTTAAGCAAGAGATGGTCAGTGGGATACGTGTCAAGGGGGGGCCCAATGAGGTGCTCGGCTGTCCAACATGCATGCAAGCCAAGTTCACCCGCTACCCGTTCCATAGCTCGGAGACAACGGCGAAGGCACCACTTGATGAGGTGGTGATGGATGTGGTGGGCCCTCTGAAGCTTGGAGCTGCTGGAGCAGAGTACTTCCTCACCATTGTGGACGTCTACACTCGCATGACTTGGGTGTATGTGCTGCCCAAGAAGAGTGACGTAGCTGAAACGGTGAAGACCGATTGGTTGCCGATGGTGGAGCGGCAACAAGACCGGCTTATGAAGGCGATTCGCACTGACCGTGGGGGAGAGTTCCTAAGTAAGGATTTCTCAAATTGGCTGAAGAAGCAGGGCATAAGGCACTCTCTTACCATGCCCTACTCTCCTGCAATGAACGGCATCGCCGAGCGTGCGAATCGGACACTCACGGAGACGGCTCGGGGACTTCTCATTGAAGACGGTCTACCCAATTACATTTGGCCGGATGCGGTGCGAGATGCTTGTGTGGCCAAGAACAGAGCCTTGACTCATGTGGGAGAAGACAAATGGGTGCCCTATGTGGAGTGGATTGGAAGGAAGCCAAAGGTGGATATGCTTCGGGTGTTCAAGCGCATGTGCATGGCACTTGTGCCTAAGAAACTTCGGCACAAGAAGCTTGATGCCAAGGCAACATGGGCCGTGCACCTGGGCATGGCTCAAAACAGCAAGGGATGGCTTCTTTGGGACCCATTTACCAAAAAGTTCTTGGTGAGCAGAGATTGCAAGTTCAGGGAGAATTTACCGTACAAGGAGTGGAAGGCGGAGAACCAAGCAAAGATTGGTGTGCGGCTTGGAGAGGTGAAGAGGACCGGCTTGGAGCATGTGGAGCTGCCCTTGGAGCTGAGTAGCAGCAGCACAATCACGAGGCAATCTCCCCAAATGAATGGGGATGAGGAGGAGGAGGAGGTGCAGCAAGGTGATGAGCGTGCACCGCCACTTCCGCCACGTGCTACAAGTGCTCGCGGGAACCGACCAGATTTACCGCAACGCCATGAGAGCATTCAAGTCCATGCAGCAAAGGAGGAAGGAAGGGGGAGAAGGAGGACTCAGCCCCCCAATAGGTTGAGCTATGACCGGCTTGGAGGATCGGCCAACTCAACCTTGACCGGTTCGGCTCTCATGCTAGGCGATGATGCGGAAGATGAAAGCGAGGAGTGCGCTTTTGCCTTCTTCTCTCCGGTGGAGATGCCGGGGGACCCTACAAATCCCAAGGAGGCTTGGGAGGGCCCCAATGGGAAGGAGTGGAAGAAGGCCTCAGATGAAGAAATGGAGAGCATCATAGAGAACGACACATTTGACTTGGTGAACCTTCCTCCGGGGCGGAAGGCGATCTCTTCCAAGTGGCTCTTCAAGCGCAAGACCGACGCTGACGGCAACATTGAGCGCTACAAGAGCAGACTTGTAGCCAAGGGTATCAGCAGCAAGAGAAGAAGGACTACAATGAAGTGTATGCCCCTGTGGTGAAGGGTACAACCCTTCGAACCCTCTTTGCCGCAGCGGCCATCAAAGGATGGGTGGTGAAGCAAATGGATATAGTAACGGCCTTCGTCAACGGCGTTTTGGAGGAAGAGACCTTTATGGAGCAGCCAGAAGGGTACAATGATGGGAGTGGCAGAGTGTGGAAGCTGAAGAAAGCACTCTATGGCCTCAAGCAAACCCCTAGGCAATGGTACATCAAGCTGCGGGAAGTCTTGGAGGTGATCGGCTTCACTCCCTCAACGGCCGATCAATCCTTGTTCATGCTTGGCGAGGGGGAGCAGAGGAGCTTCATGGTGGTTTATGTGGATGACATCCTCATATTCTCACCCTCCTCTGACCTTGTGAAGGAGGTGATGCTGAAGGTTCATGACAAGTTCAAGTGCAAGACCCTTGGTGACGTCAACTACTACCTTGGGCTTCACATTGAGCGAGATGTGGAGAAGCGGTGGATGCGAGTGCATCAAAAGAAGTACTTGGAGGCCTTGGCTGCAAACTTTGGGAAGAGTGAAGGTCATGTGGCTACTCATCTACCCTCGGGGTTCAAGTGTGTGAAAGGACCAGCGGAGGAAAGTGTTGGTGAAGAGGAGAGGCGGCGTTTTCACTCCTTGGTGGGCAGCCTCATGTATGCGGCCGTTCACACAAGGCCGGATGCAGCCTTTGCTACCGGGCAGCTGGCTAGGGTTGTCCAATGCCCTAATGAGGAGCAGGTAGCAGCTGGAGAGAGGGTGGCCAAGTACCTTGGCCAAACAGCAACTGTTGGACTGCAATACTCCGCGGCGGCACAAAGGCGTCAAAAGGGTGCGGATGGAGTCGAACCCGGGAGGCTCTTTCTCACCGCCTTCTCTGATGCATCTTGGGCATCAGAACCAGAGGATATGACAAGTGTGGGAGGCTTCATCTGTTGTGTTGGTGGAGGCCCAACAGCTTGGGAGAGCAAGAAGCAAGTGGACCAAGCATTGAGCTCGGTGGAGTCCGAGTACATGGCACTCTTCCGTGCCATAAGGGAGGTTGTGTGGCAGCGGCGTTTGCTAGCTGAATTGGGGGAGGAGCAGCAAGGATCTACCCCACTCTATTGTGATAGCCAGGGTGCTATTGCATTGGCTAAGAACCCCGTTCTTCATGGCCTTACGAAGCACATGAAGGTGAAGTGGCATTGGGTGAGGAGCATGGTAACTTCGGGTGAAGTGGAGTTGCACTACGTGAAGACGACGGCACAGCCTGCTGATATAAGGACCAAGTGGCTGGTTGAGCAACAACATTGGAAGTGTTGCAAGCTTGCTGGGATGGCTCTGAACTAAGGGGAGCAGATTCTAAGGCCAACATTCCGAGGGGGAGTTTGTTGGTGCAACCCTAAGGTTTGCACTCGGCTTGTCGTCCTTGTTTGTGTGTGTGCATGCATGGCATGGAATGAATTGTGAGTCTATGTCATTGCTATCTAGTGCTTGTGTGTGTGTTTGAATGGTGTATCACAATGTGGTTTGAATCGGTCAAGACATTAGCGAGTTTTTACAACTCGCATGTCAAGTCGTCGTTTGCGTGTCGCATGTGTGTGCAGAAAGCCCCCATCAACTCAAGAAGGATTTATCTTGCAGAACCAAGACCAGGAGCTCAAGATTTCAAGCCCAAGGGACACGGATAAATATTAAATAGTGAAAATAGTAACACGACTTCGTGTAGTGTTACATTGCACTTGGTGTAGCCCCTTGGAGGGTTTGTTTCGAGACTCTTCATGGTTGGGGACTCTGTGGTGGTGTATCACCAACCTGGACCTTGGCTTTTGGGGTATGTAGAGGCTGGGAACCATCTCCGTCTCGAATTCTTCTTGCTAAGTTTGTACTTCCAAGACTATAGTGGCTGCTATACCTCCTGCCAGTCAAACCGCCATAGCGTCGTCAAATCTTCATGGAATTTCATGATTCAACTTGCTGCTGATAGGCGACAGCAACGCGCTCCAGATCAAATTTACAGATCACCATGTAAGTTAGCGAGCAGATCGTTATCAATATTTGAAGTCGTCTGACGGAAATCCGGCTGTACTCTCTATCCCTCATTATAGGCACATCTGAGCCTATTGTGATTATAACAAAACCCTCTGTGCCTTGGTGGAGCCCATCGCCACTGCCACCCTTCCCTTGCCGCCTCTTGCACGTGCACTGAATTTCCCATGCTATGATGCCCGGGATGACAAGGCCGCCGCAGCCATTGCAAGCACTGCACCGGCTGTCTCTCCCTCTATTCTGCCTCTCTTCATCCTCCGCACTGCCTCGGTCAACCACCCCCCCCCCCTCCCCCCCCCCTGGCCACCTGCTGTGCGTGGTTCCAGGTGCGCATGGTGACGGGCGACAACCTAAACACGGCCATTGCCATAGCGCGCGAGTGCGGCATCCTCATGGAGACGGGCGAGGCCATCGAGGGGCCCAAGTTCCGCCAGCTCTCCAAGGATCAGATGATGGCGCTGCTGCCGCGCCTCCAAGTGCGCCGCACTGCCTCTCTTGCACTGCCCTGCCACCTCATAACCATGCATGGATGGCTGTGACCATGGATGAGCGTGATGATGGGTTGAAAGCACTTTACTAGGCGCTAGGGAGTTGAGAGGGGAAACAATGTACTTGGTTAATCTGGCAAGAGGTCAAGTAGCCATGCGAGGCTCGTTGGTCTCAGCCAAGTGGGGCTGGCTGGGGATGAACCAAACAGGGCTCAGTTGGCCAAACCCATGTGGGTGACCTGACGGGTCCTCAAGGTGAACTGTAGTTGGGTTGGTTACACTCATATTGTGAGCCAACCCAATCTTACATGTTGAGACGCACCCTATCTAGGGAAAACACGCAGTTCTATGGCAAGTCTCATCTTTAACACGAGTGGGGTGACTGGGTGCACACGTGATTGTCCGTGCACAAGAGCAGGTAGAGGACAGGAGGTACGGACGAGGATTGAAGGAGCTGCTGCTCGTTGTCTCAACTCCAACACACCCTTCCTTGCCTCGCCCTTGCCGTGACATATATTTCTCCTTCTTTCTCCTGCCATGCTCCTCACGCGTGCCCTGTGCCCGTGCCATGCTCTCTCCCCCACGCTCTCGCCTGCACTCACCCCCGTTTGTGGCAGGTGATGGCGCGGTCGTCCCCCACGGACAAGCACACGCTGGTGAGCGTGCTGTGCGAGATGGGTGAGGTGGTGGCCGTCACGGGCGACGGCACCAACGATGCGCCCGCACTCAAGGAGGTCGACATTGGACTCGCCATGGGCATTGCCGGCACCGAGGTAGGTGGGGGGATGGGCAGAAGGGATGGAGGGAGGGAGGGAGGGAGGGAGGGAGGGAGGGAGGGAGGGAGGGAGGGAGGGAGGGAGGGAGGGAGTGAGGGATGGGAGAGTATGTTGGTGGGCTGCGTGGTGTGGGGGTGGGATTGGTTTGGGAGTTGTGGGGGTGGGTGTGTGTGGGTTGGTGGGGTGGGGACGCACACCTGTGGGCAGTTGAGAGCAAGGGGAGACAGGGAAGAGTAAGGGTGGGATGAACAGCACAGCACATGGTGTTGTGTTGACATGCAGTCGAAGCAGCAAACGCTAGTCAGCCAAGTGTGGCTGCCTTGCTATGCCATCTCCTTCACGTACACACCGTCGCGGATGATCGATTCCGAACCCACTCAGCTTAATGCCATGCACCGCCACGCCTCCTTGCTCCTCTCATTCTCTTGCCTCGTCCGCCCTATTCCCGCCTCCCCTTACCCCACCCAACCCCTCCCCACCCCACTCAACCGCGATGTCATCATCACCGTCACCAACAACGAGATCCTGAAAACGAATAGACAAGGAGTGGTTCAACTTCAGTCAATGGAGACAAACGTCTTACTACAACTCAACAAAGTTCTCATCGTCGACAACTTGGGAGACAATCTACTAAGCATCAGCCAGTTAATGGCGAAGGGAATTCACATGGAATGCGATTCGGACGCTAACGAGTTTCGACTTTACCACGGGAAGGGCGGCCTCTTCATCGGTCGCGCTCTCCTGAAGTCAGGCGACTTCGTGCTGGATTTCGTCCCCGACCGCGGAACTGCCGACAGCGACGGCATCGTGTTATTCGCCGCCTGGGCGCATCCGCCAGATCTTGACCCCGACTTCACTCCAGACGGATTTTGGTACTCCAACACCATCCTGCAGCAGAGAGAACACGAGCATTAGCAGTCATCCGACAAGAACGATAAGTACCAGCAAGCGTCCCTCACCCTACATCACCTGCAGTAGCAGCAGCAGGACCCAGCCGTGCACCATCACCAACAATCCGAGGACCGCCATCCGAAGCAGATCAACTCATGCCCATCACCCGAGGAGTCTGCTGCAGTCCGGCCTCGGTAGTTGCGTTCTTCTCCAACACTGGCGTGTACCAGCGCTCACCTGGCCATCACGCTCCCGACGACATCTTGGCATCAACGCCTCGGACACCCTGCAAACAGCACAGTACTACAAACCATACAAGCCGGAGAATTAGAAAAGGACGCCCTTCTTACAATAAGCGGCCAGGAACTTCGACGACCCCGCGCACGATGCATCACGTGTCCGGATGCTGATCTTCCCCACCAACCGTTCCAGTCGCATCATAATCCAAGCGCACCTGCATACGCATCGATGGAAAAAGTTTACAGCGACATCTTAAATATGCCTCGAGACGAGAGTGAAGCAGAGTACAACTATGTCATCACGTTCATCGACGCAGCAACACGATACATCTGGCACTACAACCTCAAGACACGAGATCAAGCGTTCGAAGCCTTCACGACGTGGCTCCCCATCGCTGAACAAGAATCGAGCTCGCAACTCAAGAGTTTCCAGTCAGCTGGAGCACTGGAGTACCAGTCACAACGATTCAGGAACTACTTGGCAGAAAGAGGCATCAAACACCTGGTGTCTGTGCCCTACGCTCACCAGCAGTAGGGGGTCGCAGGAAGGATGAACAGAACCTTGTAGACGACGATGCGGAAGCTGCTCCTGGGGATGAGACTGCCCAACACGCTTTGGCCTGATCGATGACGCATGCAGTCCACCGGCACAGTTTGCTGTCCTCGTCATCACTTCCCAACAGCGCATCACCGTACCTGCTGTGGATAGGACAACAGTGCAGCACAAAATTACTTCGAGTCTTCGGCTTCATGGTACAGTACAGACCCCACACAGCCCGAGCCGGAGGAGTAAGGGGCAGCGCACTGCTGGCCCTCGATGTAGAAGGTGTACAGTGGCGCTACCGATGCAGGCAGGGCTTGGAGCAACGCTGGAAGACCAGTAACTAGACCGTGCTGGGATATGTGCCTAAGACGCGGGAGTGTAGGGTGACCTAAGCGGTGGTGCCACAGAAGGGTTGGGTGGGTGAGGGAGCGACAGGAGCACGACGCGGCTATCGCAGCAGACGCAACAACTGGCGGGGACTCAGTGTGTAAGGTGAAAAGTTCGGACTCAGGGACACGCTCAAAAGTGGCTAGACGTCTACCCATGGCTGTGTCCGTACAGTTTGCGTTCCTCTCGTTGCCACAAAACGTAGTGGTGACTCCTCGGTCCTGGAGGCGACCGACACCAACTAGGTTTCTGGCAAACGTAGGGATGTGCAGACCTGTGAGGGAGCTAGAGGGGACACCTGGACAAGGGAGAGTGGTGGTGTTGTGTGCGACTACTGTGAAGGGTGAGTCTGCTAGGGAGATCTGGACGGGTGCAGGAAGCGGGGTGAGATTATTACTTACTCCGAAGAAGCAGCGAGACAGGCCAGAGTCGAGTATGAAGGAGAGGTTTGGCGTAGGAGGGGTAGGGGAGGAGCGTAGGGGACACATAATAGTGGCTCCTAGACTACACACATGAGTGGGACCTAGAACCCCAGGCCCCTAGGCCCCCGAGCCTCTAGAGAAACCACACTGCCCCAGGGCAGTGACCATCCTGGGGCCACACCTGCAGAGCCTCCACCATGCCCAACACCCCCAAGAATCCACCACGGCTGCTGCTGCTGCTGCTGCTGCTGCCGCTGCTGCTCCTACGACGGCAGTTGCCGCTCCTGCTGCTGCTGCCGCTACGAAGGAAAAGTAGCCCGATAGCGTTCCTCTAGTTCGTGGAGCCAGAAGCCAAGGAGCGAAATGAGGTGTCCTCCATGAGCGAGCAGTCTACGTGCAGGCTCACCAGCTGTAGGGGGTGAGAGAGTAGCCGCAGAGCGAATGGAACTGTCCAGTGGTCCGGCTGAGGGACTGACCGCACCGAGGTCGCCATGTCAAAAGGACTGGCGTCGAGGAACACTAGAAACGAGGAGGAGACTAGCGGGACGCACGAGGGGCTGCAGAAGCCCTATCGGAGGTAGCAGCAGTGGCTGCTATGGCCTGATCGGCGATCTGGCAGCCGCGGCTAGTGACAGGTGGACAGCAGCAGTAGCGAGAGACAATAAGGTGGCAGGGGCGGCGAGCTGGTACAGTGGCAGTGAGCGAGCGAGGTGACGTGCTGGTGAGGTTGCAGCTGCGGGCAAGGAGGTGGCGCGCTGGCGGCGAGCTGGTGAGCGAGTGAGCGAGCGAAGAGGCTGGTGAGCTGACGAGCGGGCCAGCTGGCGAGTTGACGAGCGGGCCAGCTGGCAAGCTGGTGGGCGCTGTTGGCGGTGAGCTGGCAGGTGCTGCTGGCGGCTAGCTGGTAGGCGCTGCTGGCGGTTGGTTGGCAGGCGCTGCTGGCGGCGAGCTGGCAAGCGTTGCTGGCGGCTAGCTGGCTAGCGTTGCTGGCGGCTAGCTGGCTGGCACTGCTAGCGGCTAGTTGGCGGTGAGCCAGCTGGCGGCAGCTAGCGGGCGGCGAGCAGGCAGTTGGAGGGCAGCGGCGGGAAGCGGCGGTTGGCAGCAGTGGCTGGTGGGCAGCGGTGGGCAGGGGCGACTGGCAGCTTTGGCTGGCGGGCGACGGCGGGCGCTGGCTGCTGGCGCTAGCGGTGGGCGGCTAGCGTTGCTGGCGCTGGCCGCTGACGGCAGGCGGCTGGCGCTGGCGGCTGGAGGCTAGCACAGCTAGCACTGGCAGCTGGTAGGAGGCTGTGCTGGCTCTGCTGGGGCTAGTGCTGGTGGCGAGCGCTTGTGCTGGCAGCTAGCCATACTGGCGCTTGCGGCTGGCTGGCTCTGGCTGGCTGACGCTGGCTAGCTGGCGGTGGCTGGCTGGCGCTGGCTGGCTGACGCTGGCTGGCTGGCTGGCGCTTTCTGGCTGGCGCTGGCCGGCGCTGGCTGGCGCTGACTGGCTGGCGCAGGCTTGCTGGCTGGCGCTGGCCGGCTGGCACTGGATTGCTGGCTGGCGCTGGCTGGCTGGCTCTGGCACTGGCTGGCGTGGGCTGGCGCTGGCTGGCGCTGGCTGGCTGGCGCTAGCGCTGGCTGGCGCTGGCTGGTGCTGGCTGGCTGGCTGGCACTTGCTGGCGGTGGCAGGCATTAGTTAGCTGGCTGGTGCTGGCTGGCTGGCGCTGGCGCTGGCAGGCGCTAGTTGGCTGGCTGGCGCTGGCGCTGGCAGGCGCTAGTTGGCTGGCTGGCGCTTGCTAGCTGGCTTGCCGTTGCTGGCTGGCTGGCGCTGGCGCTGGCTGGCGCTGGCAGGCGTTAGCTAGCTGGCTGGTGCTGGCTGGCTGGCTTGGGCGCTGGCTGGCGTGAGCTGGTTCTGGCTGGTGCTGGCTGGCTGGCTTTGCTGGCTAGTGCTGGCACTGGCTGGCACTGTGTAGGAGGCGAGCGACTATTGACGACTTGGAGTGGCGGCTGGCTGACGAGCCTGTGGTGAGCTGGCTGGCGGCTGCGAGCTGGCAGTCGCTGGCTGGCGAGCAGGCATCAGCCAGCAGGCGAGGCGCATGAGCAGCGAGCAGGCACGGAGCAGCGGCCAGCAGGCGTGGAGCGACAGGCACAGGGTGGATGGGCAGGCGCGAGCTGGTGCTGGCTGGTGCGGCTGGTTCACGAGCTGGCGACGGGCGCGCAAGCTAACTACGGGGGAAGCGACTAGGGGTGACTAGGAGTGGCTAGGAGCGGCTAGGGGCGACTCGAAGCTACTTAGCTAGGGGCGGAAGCATGAGTAGGTGGGACCTAACCTAGCTCTAGATGCCATGTTAGAGTAGCATGAGAAAATTGACTAAGGAAAGGGTGTCAAGAGGTACAAGAGTGGGGTTGTACCCCCTAAGGACTGACCTAGCTAGGATATAACATATGCACAGTAGCTAATATATGAATATTTTATGAAAACAACACCCGTGTATTTTGCCCTGCTTCTTTCTGGAGACGCTTTCCAGTGTCGGATTTGTGCTCAGGAATCTTGATTGTTGACCATTCTATGTACTCAAACTTGATCAGTGACCCACCTCAAGCTCAGGAAAGTTGAATCTTTCTACCAGGGCTGACGTTTAAAAAAAAGGCACTCTGATTTTGCCTCCCAAAAATTTTCCCGAGTCTGAAGGGTCATTTTTCAAAATTTCGCTACTCTGAAATCTCAGTGTCCAAGAGTCAACGAGTCTGAAATACTCAGGGTTCAGAATGTCGACTCAGAGTCCAACTCCCAAGTCGAAATCTTGTATTTTCAGAGTTCACACGCTACTGGGTCTCGTTGTTTCTTCGCTGGCGAAAAAATGGGGCCGTAAGACAGGATTTTCACAAAAACGACTAGATTGACGGAGCCTGTACCCTCGCGGCCTCTTTCGATGTCTGACGTGGCTCTAGGTTGGGTGGGGCCCCAACACCTGTTTTTCTCCACACCCGAGTGTGCAAGTATGATGACGATAGTACGAAACTTTGCGGGGGATGGTTCATTCTATTGAAGAAAATTTCTCAATGCGAGGGGTATTAGCGCCTGTATTGCGAGGTGCTTGCGAGGCCCAGCTTATTGTGATGAGAAAGGCCTTACGTTAGGTTTTTGGGGCACCCGTCAGATCAGGGTATCTGGCCAAAGCTACACATCAGAATCCGTGTTCAGTACCTTGTTCTGTCAATATTCACCCATCAAATCCAGGTTTCACAGCCAGTTCTGCCAAAAGTCACCCGTCAGAATCCGGGTTCAAACTGTCAAAACATATATACTGTATGTATCTTAGAGAGTACAACCCCTTAGCACAAAAGCACCTTGTATCTCTCATTCTAATCAATCTTTTCTCTCGTTAACATGGTATCACGCTAGGTTAGGTCCCTCCCCCACCCACCCATGCTTCCGCCTTTGGCCTAGACCTAGCCGCCGCCCCTTAGCGCCCCGCTGGCACGTTAGCGCACTCCTGGCCCCGTACGCCCCGCTGGCCCGTTAGCGCCCTCCTGACCCCGTACGCCCCGCTGGCCCCTTAGCCCCCCGCTGGCCCGTTAGCGCCCTCCTGGCCCCGTACGCCCTGCTGGCCCCTTCACGCCCCGCTAGCCCGTTTGCGCCTAACCGGCCCCGTTAGCGCCCCGCTGGCCCCGTCGAGCCCTGCTCGCCCGTGCGCCCCGCTGCCCCCTTTGCGCCCCGCTGGCCCCGTCGAGCCCTGCTAGCCCCGTGCCCCCCACCGGCCCCGTGCGCCCCGCTGGCCCCATTCGCCCTGCTGGCCCCGTTAGCGCCCCGCTAGTCCCATGCGCCCCGCTGGCCCCGTTCGCACCCCTCTAGCCCTGTGCGCGCCTCGCTAGGCCTGTCGCGCACCTCTAGCCCCGTGCGCCCTGCTGTCCCCGTATGCACCCTCCTGGCCCTGTGCGCCCCGCTAGCCCTGGACGCCCCGCCGGCCCCTCACTCGCTGACCCCCAGCGCCACCGGGTGATGGCGGACTCACTGCTCCGCTTGGACGCGGAGGGCCAGGCGATCAACTTCAAGGCGTGGCTCGTTGATGGCTTGTTTCCCCGCCCTGCTGCAGCTGTTGCCCTCCCTGACACCCCCACCACTGCTGAGCGTGAGGCCTTTTCCGCTGCTGCGCTTGCTCGCGCTGTCTGGGAGTCGCGCGATGCAGTTGTGCAGATTACCACTGTAGCGAACGCCAAAGAATTCTTAGATGCCGTCATCGTGCGCTATTCCAACTCTGCCTCCGCCTCTACTGGCCGCCTGATCCTCCCCATGCTCTCCCCTGATCTTGCGTCCTTCCCCACTGTCACCGATCTTGCCGCTCACCTATGCGCAGTAGAGTCTAGCTATGGCACCGCTAGCACTGAGGCTCAGCTCACTACCTTCCCACCGCCCCTTTGCGCTACCCTTTACCTCATTGCTACATGCCTTCCTGACTACCTAGCCACTGCCCGCGACCAGTTCCTTAGTCAGAATCCCGGTGACCTCAGGCTCACCGCCTTTGTCACCGCCCTGTCCGCGATAGAGACCCGCCAGTGCACTATTGCTCAGTCTAGCGATACTGCACCGGTTCCTATCTTTTAAGGCTGTGCTCCCTCCTTGTGCATTTACTCTGACGTCTCTGCCGCTGTTGTTGAGACTCCCATTGCGCCCTCAGCGCAGCCGCGTCCGAGTAAGGGCCGTTGCCCCAAAGGGGGGCAGGGCGGAGGGAAGGGTGGTGGGGGTGGTCAGGGTGGAGGAGGTGGGGGTGGGGATGGTGGTTCCAACGAGGGGACCGGGGCTGGTGCCCTGGAGCAGTAGCAGCCGCAGCCTCAGCAGTAGGAGCAACAGCCGACTCAGCAGCAGCAGCAGCCACAGCAGCAGGCGCTGCAGCAGCAGCAGTCGCCGTGGGGACCCCCGTTGCCGTGGTGGTTTGGCGGTGCTGGTGGGGGTGGTCGTAGTGGTGGGGGGCGTAGCTCGGTGGCGGGTGGCGGCTCCAGTGCGGTCACCTGTCAGTACCAGCTTCAGACCGGCCCTCACCGCAACACTGTGTGCTCCCATACCGGCCACACCGCCGACCGCTGCTACCACCGTCTGCACGACCCACATCACCGCTTCTGTCATCGCTTCGATCCCATGTCGGACCCTCCTGATTAGTACGCCCTGGCATGCAGTCGTGTGCCTGTCTTTGAGCTGGACATGGATCAGATTAGGGCTGCTATGTCAGTCATGTATGCTGATAGCTCTAGTGTGATTGGACCCTATTACCCGGTCTTGCCTAGCGTAGGTGTGTTCTCTGTCTGCAGTCTAGGCTCCCCTGCTGCGTCAGGCGTAGGACCCTCTGCCTTGTTAAGCTTAGGCTCTATGCTCGCCCAACCGCCGCCTGACGCTACTGCGTCACTCTCCTTTACGCTCGACTCTGGAGCGTCCGACTGTTTCTTTCGCAACCACACTGTGCTTATGCCACGTACTGCCCCCACCGCTGTAGCACTTGCTGACCCCTACTTTGGTCCGGTGACCTGCAGTTCTTCCCGTCCTCTGCAGACCCCTCGCTCTTCGTTCGTGCTGGCCAGACCCTGTTCTACATCCTTGTCTATCTAGATGACCCGGTCTTTGCTACTGCAGACAGAGACGCACTGGCCTCCGTGAAGGCTGAGCTGTTGAGGAGACACACCTGCACTGACCTAGGAGAGCTGCGCTGCTACCTTGGCCTGCAGATCTCCAGGGACAGAGAAGCGCACACCATCACTCTTACACAGTCACACTTGGTGCGCCAGGTCCTTCAGAGGTTCGGTCGTTAGTTCTCCTCCGCATAGCCCACACCTCTGCCAGTAGATCACAGGCTCTCGGCTCCAGTCCCTGAGGAGTCTGTAGAGCCTAGTGGTCCTTGCGCAAAGCTGGTGGGTTGCCTCATGTACCTCATGACTTGCACTCGTCCAGATCTCGCATACCCTCTCAGCATCTTGGCTCACTTTGTGGCCACAGGCAGATACCGACCACAGCACTGGTCGGCCGCTAAGGGGGTTTTGCGTTATCTAGCAAGTACATCGGGCATGGGGCTTGTGCTAGGAGGACACAGACCAGTGGTCCTTACCGGGCATACAGACGCTTCGTGTCACAGGATCGAATGTGTCGAGGAAAGGATGCACTATCGATCAGTACAAGGCGCTTTTATACTTCCTAAGTACATTAGGTAACCAGGTTTATCCTATCCCAAGGGAATAGACCCTTCTAGAATATAGAATCACCCTGCGTATAGCCACGCGAGGCTATTGGCTTTAAGGGATTACGGCAGGATTACGCTAGATATAGCGTGCCAGTACATCCCGAGCCTGGTCGGTGATATAATGATAATTACAGGATAAACCAAAGGTTTATGGAAAAGGAGAAATAGGAATCCAAATGGAATGAGATAAAAACCAAATGGATCAGGATAAAAAGAGGAATGGAATGGAAAGAGAATATGGAAAGGAGAGAGGAATGGAACGGGGTCGTACTCTCACACTTCCCCCCATCAAAGCTGGGTGGTAGACGTAACACCCTGCTTGACAAGGAAGTCGCGAAGAGGACGACGAGCGTGGTCCATCTCGGATTCAGAGACCCAGCCATCCTCTGAAGGATCATAACCCTTCCAACGGATGAGAAGCTCCATGGTGCCATTCCGTCGACGGCGGTGAGCAAGCACGGACTCGACCTCGTACTCGGGTTCATCATGGACGAGGACGGGCGGCGGCGGCGGTGGTTGGCGTCCAGAGAAGATCACGTTGGGATCTTGGTAGGGCTTCAAGAGTGGGACATGGAAGGTGTTGTGAATCTTCCAGGTAGCTGGCAGGCGTAAGCGGAAGGTAATAGGAGTGACCTGTGCTTCAACGAGAAAAGGCTTGCAGAAGCGAGGTCGTAGTTTGGATGGGAGATGGCTGATGTCAAGATTGCGCGTGTCGAGCAGTACTCGATCTCCTACGGTGATCGTGTGGTCTGTGCGGTGGCCATCGGCCTGGCGCTTCTGTTGTTGCTGAATGTCGAGAAGGCGCTTGTGGGTCCGATCCCAAAGTTTGTGCATAGTCGTGAAGAAATCATGAGCGGGTTGGACTGTGGCTGGTATGTTTGGCTCTTGAGGTGTGAGTGGGTGGCGTCCGTAACAGAGGAAGAACGACGTCTGTCGAGTAGCGGCGTGAGTAGTATTGTTGTAGGCAAACTCCAGGACGGGAAGATGCAAGTCCCATTTGGAGATGTCGTCCTTGCAGGCTGCGCAGAGGAGTTGCTCCATAATTTGTTTGAGGTGCTCGGTCTGTCCATCTGTCTGCGGATGGTAGGCGGATGACATGGCGAGTTTGGTCCCGAGCAGAGACATCAGTTCTTTCCAGAATTTACTGGTGAACTTAGGGTCTCGGTCGGAGATGAGTGTGGTCGGAATGCCATGTTGTGAGATTATGTAGCAAACAAAGTGTTATGCCGTCTTTTCGGTGCGTGCTATCGTGTGTGTCGGGATCAAGTGTCCCATTTTGGAGAACTTGTCAATGACGACGAGGATCGCGTCATGACCGCTTGTGTTAGTTGGTAGCTCGGTGATGAAGTCCAGGGTGACCACTTGCCATGGCTGTTCTGGGACAGGAAGAGGCTATAGCAGACCCGCCTTTTTCTGCTTGCTGCTCTTCATCCGCTGACATGTAGTGCACGAGGTGACAAATTTCTGTACGTCATCTGCCATGTGGGGCCAGTAGTAGTGTTTGGCGATGCTGGTGAGCGTCTTATTGCTACCAAAGTGTCATGCGTACAGGACGTCGTGGTATTCTTCGAATAGTAACTGGCGCAATGGAGGGTAATTGGGTACCCAGATCTTCGTTGATCCTTTCCGGTACGCGATGTTGTTGTCCCACTGGAGCAGATGTCGCTTTTCTGCCAAGGGAATTTCGGGGTCGATGGTGTACCCCTGTGTGAAGAGTCCCTTGAGGAGTGGATTCATCCCTTCGACCTGGATCGCGGCAACGTGTGCAGGCCGGCTAAGCGCATCGGCTTTGTTTTTATGGCCAGGCTTGTACACGATGTCGTAGTGGAAGTGCGTCTCGAGGAAGTTGATCCACCGAACTAGGCTTGGTTGCGTCTTCAAATATTTTAGTTTGCAATGGTCGGTGTAGACTCTTGTCTTGCGTCCTTCGAGATAGCATCTCCATTTTTTTAAGGCGATGATGATAGCCAGGGCCTCCTTGTCGTGTATTGGGTAGTTTTGTTCTGCCCCATGTAGTTTCTTGCTAAGATAGGGGATTGGTTGCAGTCCATTCCCCTGGTCTTGCATCAAGACTGCTCTCACTGCCTGGTCGCTGGCGTCAGCTTTGATGACGTAGTTGCGTTCGGGGTCTGGCAAGATGAGTACGGGTGCGGACGTGAGTGCTTGCTTTAGCTGCTGCACGGCTTCCTGGTGCTTTGGCTCCCATTTATAGGGCGTGTTCTTTTTTAGCAGATTCCTGAGTGGCGCGGCGATTTTCGCGTATTGCGGCACGAACCTGTTGTAGTAGTTAGCAAAGCCAAGGATTTGCTGTAACTCCTTCACTTTCTCGGGTGTCTTCCACGTACGCACGGCTTCGATGTTCTTGGGGTCGACGTGAACTCCTTGAGCGCTTATGATATGTCCGAGAAATTGGACTTTCTCGAGGGCGAATTCGCTCTTGGATAATTTGACGTAGAAGCGTTCTCGTCGAAGAATCTCGAAGACACGTCGTAAGTGTTCGACGTGTTGTTGCATGTCGCGCGAGTAGACGAGGATGTTGTCTAGGTACACCACCACGCATTCGTCCAAGAGTGGGCAAAGGATATGATTCACCTCTGCTTGGAATGTTGCAGGTGCGTTGGTGAGTCCGAACGGCATCACGAGATACTCGTACGATCCGTACCTTGTTCGGAAGGAAGTTTTGTGAACGGAATTGTCCGCCATTCTTATCTGCCAGTATCCGGACCGCAGATCTAATTTTGAAAATACCATGGCTCCCCGAAGCTGGTCGAGCAGATCATCGATTCGTGGAATCGGGTAATTGTTCTTGATGGTCTGCTTGTTGAGAGCTCGGTAGTCGATGCACATGCGCAGGCTTCCGTCCAGTTTCGGTGTGAAGAGTACTGGGGCACCGTACGGTGAAGTGGATGGTCCGATGAGTCCTTAGGCGAGGAGATACTCCATCTGCTTCTTCATGTCGGCTAGCTCCGTGGGGCTGAGCCGATATGGTGCTCGGAAGGTCGGCTTCGAACCTGGTTCCTCCACGATCTCATGTTGGTGCGTTCGGTATGGCAGTAGCTCGTCCGGGAGGTTGTCGAGAAGAATGTCTTGGAACTCCTTCACGATTTCTGTGATTTCTCTTGGAGGTTTTGAGGTCTTCTCCACATCCCTTTCCACGTCAGTTGCCAACGCCAAGAACCCGGTGTTGGTTCTTTTCACGTCCTTCTCGAATCTGGCAAGTGTCTCCACTTGGATATCTCCTGTATCGTCCCAGTTGGGTAGCTGGAATCTCCTTCCTTTGTTGTAGATGCTTGCGGTGCGGTTTACCTAGTTGATCTCGGGGTTGAATCGTTTTAGGAAGTCTCGCCCGAAGATCAGGTCAAGCCCTTTTATGTTGGCGATGGGGAGAGCAGGCTTCCACCGCAGTGGCCCGATTTGTAGGTGTAGCACTGTTTCGTCGTACACTGGTAACTTGCTGCTGTCCACCATCGTTGCAGAAAACGCCGATGGCTTGTACTCTCCTCGAAGTCGGTCGATGGTTGCCTTGTCGCATACGGTGTGCGATGCTCCGCTATCCACGAGTGCTTGGAGGCGTCGTCCTTTGCAGATGACCTTGAGCACGAGGGGCAGGCATTGCTCGGAGTACCCAAAGATAGTTTCATTGATTGGGTCATAGGGTACATCCCAATATTCGTTGCTTCCTACTCCTGAGCTGGCAGCTTGCCGAGGCTGCTTGGAGAAAGGCTCTTCTCCAGGGCCTGGAGTTTCCGTGATGACTGTTCGTGTTGTTGACGAAGTTGCCGAGTTGGATGCATCCGAAGAAGGAGTTCAGGGTTTGCAGCTTCCTGTAGACCCCCAGCTTCCTCTTAAGCTGCTTCAGCTCCACCGACGTCTTCCCTGGGGAACGGGTAGTCGCTGTGGGCTGGTGTCGGGAGAGGACGTTGACTCCGTGGAAAGGTCGGCTTCTTTCCACACTCCTTAATTTGGTCCCCAAGTTCTCCGGTACCGGTATGATCTCCACAATTTTCTGCTTCTTCTGGAGTCCCTCTCGTAATTTCTCCAAGGCTCTAGCCCCTCGAGAATTACAAGTTTTCATTAAAGCATCTTTATAAGATAACTTAAATGAATCCTTATAATTTCTTGGGTCTTCAAGGAGTTTCCCCGTCTCGGCAGAGTCCTTTTTCGCGGAGTTAGATTTTTCCTCGGCGATTTCCTCTCGCAAAGACTGGTCGTGGGGTGGAGATTTTTCCCCATCATTTTCTCCTGTTTGCGTCGAATCAGCTGCGTCGAAGTTGATTTTTCCGGAAGTCCGCGGCCGCTTTCGGATCTTTTCTTTTTTGCCAGCTAGATCCGCAATTACTGGCGAGTCCCGTTTTTTGGCTTCTGATTGTCCGAAGGATTTCCGCCACTGTTGCGTGCCCGATACTCAGCGCGTGCGGCTTTCATTTTGTTGCAGTCGAAGATTCGATGACCCGGCACCCCGCAAAAATCACACGTGAAGTAGGTGTTTTTCGGACGTGGCCGCCCTTTGAACCTGTCGACTTCCATCGGATCGGCGAACGTGGGGTGAGCCGAGCGGTCGCCCTGTCGCATACTGCCGACGTGCGCCCGTCGTGTCCCGGCGTTGACCATGTCGAAGCGTTCCGCGGCCGATACAACGTCACTGTAGCTCGCGTAGTTTGACGCTGCCACTTGTCGTTTGTCTTCGGTCTTCAGACCGGCGAGGTACGACTGTACTTTTTCCCCTTCGGTCAGGTCGGGAATTCGGTTATAAAATTCCTCCATCTGCTGCGTGTACTGCGCTACACTCCCGAACTGTCGATGGCGATGAATTTTTTCCCGGGCAAGGAAACCCGAATTTATCGGCTCGAAACGTTTCAGCAGGTCGGTGCGGAACTGCTGCCTTGTGGCTTCGCCATGGATGAAGGTGCTGTTACCGCCGATCCACTTGAGTGCCGGTCCTCGCATTAGTGTCGCCGCGAGTCGTACGCGTTGACCGTCCCAGACTGGCGAGCTCCATCTGACGGGTGCGAAGTAGATCTCCATGCCGGCGATCCATCTGCGGGCGTCGGAGTTTCGATCGCTCGGATCGAACGGCTCAGGTGGGCGCGGTTTCGGAGCCTCAAGAAACTGCTGCGAGTGCAACGTCGTCACCGTTGTCATTTCGTGTTGCGCGCCGGGTAACCAGGTTTATCTTATCCCAAGGGAATAGACCCTTCTAGAATATAGAATCACCCTGCGTATAGCCACGCAAGGCTATTGGCTTTAAGGGATTACGGCAGGATTACGCTAGATATAGCGTGCCAGTACATCCCGAGCCTGGTCGGTGATATAATGATAATTACAGGATAAACCAAAGGTTTATGGAAAAGGAGAAATAGGAATCCAAATGGAATGAGATAACGACAAATGGATCATGATAAAAAGAGGAATGGAATGGAAAGGGAATATGGAAAGGAGAGAGGAATGGAACGGGGTCGTACTCTCACACTTCGTGGGCAGACGACACTGAGACCCTGAGGTTTTCCCAGGGCTACTCATTTAGCCTTGGTGCAGGCGCCATCTCGTGGCGGTCCACTCGTTCGTCGTCTGTTGCCCCATCTAGCTGTGAGGCTGAGATCTACGCCGGTGCCATGGCGGCACTGGAGCTCCGCTGGCTGACCTTCTTGCTCACAGACTTAGGTGAGCGGCCTAGCTCTGCCTTGGTTCTGTACGCTGACAACATGGCCATGATTCTCCTGTGTCAGGAGCGAAGCACATCCAGCTGCGGTACTTTCTCATGCGCGAGCTACAGCAGCGCCGCCACGCCCGCGTAGTACAATTGGCTTCCGCTGCCACCATTTTGATATCTGTATGAAGGCGCTTGCACCTAAAGATCATCAGCGACACTGTGTACAGCTTGGTCTAGTTCCTGTAGCTTCACAGTTGCTAGGACCTTGATTGTGTACTACTTCTATATTATCTTGACTGGCCTTGAGGACCTTGTCCCAGTGGCTGGGCAAGTAGTACCGCCCTGAGTTGCCCTTGTTTAGTTTGTCTCAGAGGTTGGACTAGTAGTGCCACCCTGAGTTGTGTGTCTCTTGCCGGGCACTGCCCCTCATCTAGCCTAGGGGGAGTGTTAAAACATATATATGTATCTTATAGGCTACTGTAGATAGGTGCGTACTCTTAGAGAGTACAACCCCTTAGCACAAAAGCACCTCGTATCTCTCATTCTAATCAATATTTTCTCTCGTTAACACAAACCCTATTTTTGGATAAGTCACCCGTTAGAATCCGAGTTCAGCGAAAAAATCAACTGCTAGTTTGCCAAAATCCTAGTAATTTCCGTAAAAAATATGCCTTGGTGACGAGTCGCAAGCAAGGCTGGCGCTGTACGACAAAGCACGTCAAAGGTCAATGCATGTACAGTACATCGGCTTGTCGGCGATGGGTCCTTGCAAGTGTGTGATTGGTTGTTGAGGGACTTGTGTCACTCGCTAAGAGGACTTGACAAAAATTTTCAGGGGAAAGGGGTGTGGGAAGAATGTCTCTAGAAATGGAAGACTTAGCTGATTTTTGTGGGTGTTTGGGGTGTGAGAGGCAGGCCCATAGGTATCAGGCCTTTTACGCGGATATTGCTCTCCTTTTTTTTTAATAATTTGAAAAGCAGTGCAGGAGACTAAGTATAGAATCTGCAGAAACAAGTAATTGAAGTAGAAAGTAATACTGGAAGTACCCCCAGTAACAACTAGTATTAACAAGATGTAACACCAGAATCAGTGTTACAGCCTTGTGATACTTCAAGACTTGAACGAGGATCTTTGCTAGAATGGTAGCCTAGTAAGACAGCGGAAGTCTTAGAACTTGTAAGTGTTGACCAGATTTTACTCAAGAACAAGCTAATAATTGAAGTCATACAAGCTACTCTTATACCTGCTAGAGAAAATCTGTACAATAATGTACGTGTCCAAAACTATTTGCGCTATGCGCTCTAATCGCTACTGCATTACTTAAACGGCCTGCTGACGTAACCATCCAGACGAGTGTTATTTGCTGACGTCATTCTACGGATGCTAACTACAGTGTAACTCGACAATATCTATCGGAACTACTTACAGAAATGCTTGAGTACGATTTATCACAACACTTCCCTTCATTTCTGGAAGTCCGATAGTGTCACTTCTTGATAATTTCGTACAGTTCGTTGCAGTACTGGAACTTCTGACGTGTCAGCTTCTTGGTGAGGAAATCTGCAGCCATTTCATTGGTCGAACAATAGACCAATCGCATTCTCCCCTTCTCAACTTCATCTTTGACGAAGAAATGTCGTAGCGAAAGCTGTTTCGTCTTGTTGGCGAAACAGGGTTGGTGCGCAATTATGATTGCACTTTGGTTGTCGCATTGCAGGGTGAACTGTGTACTTTGTCGTCAATTTCGCTTCCTCCAGTAGCTTTTGTAGATAGAGACCTTCTCGAGTAGTTGTGCAAGCAGCTATGAACTCGGCTTCAGCAGATGATAGATCTACGAGCTCTTGCTTTGTAGAGTTCCTGGAGATATTCCTAATAGTTTCGAGACGATAAATAAAGCTGGTGCGAGATCGACGATTAGAAGTATCTTCTGCATGATCAGCATCGACGCACCCGTTAAGATAAAGAGTTTTTGTAGTGTTGACTTGATAGGTAAGTCTGACTTCAGGTGTCGAAATAAAATACTGTAGAGCGCGAAGAAGATATAGCCGATTCTCCCCCCCAGGTCGATGCAGAAATTGCGCGAGCTGGCTAGCGGCATAGGCGAGATCCGAACGACACGTTACAGCTGCGAATAGAAGAGAACCCAGCTGTTGCTGATAAAGGTGTAGTTCAGTGTTATCGAGTAGAGTGGTATCGGGTTTGTAGTCCGTCGGTAGAGATCGGTAAGGTGTGGTTACAATTGAAGGTGTGAGGTTAAAGCGTGCGGCTAGTGTAGCTGCGTACTTGGAAGCTATAAGATGAATAGCAGTTGCTGTTCGATGGATGTTAAGGCCGAGAAACTGTGTGACTGAAGGGGTGATAGTGATCTGGAGATGTTGTTGAAGTTTTTGTTCGAAGACAGTAGCGAGAGAATCGGTGGTGCTATTGTAGAGTAAGTCGTCGACATAAGCGACGAGTAGGATGTAGTCAAGACCGTCGTTAAGTAGGTACATTCCTTGGTCGTGTGGAAGCTGACGAAACCCGGCAGCTAGTAACTGACGGTGTAGATACTGCTGCCATAGTCGTGGAGCCTGTTTAATGCCGTAGAGAGTCTTTTTGAGATGGCAGACGCTGGGAGGGTTAGTTTCGTAAGAATGCGGGTACTCAATCAGAATTAACGCGTCGACAGGTGCATATAGAAATGCATTGGCGACGTTGATTTGGCGAAGTCTGAGGTTCCGGTAGGCCACGATTCAAAGGAGGATGCGGACACTAGTGTGTGTGCCGACGAGAGCAAAAGTTAGTTCGTAGTCGAGTCCAAAAGTTTGCTTGCAGCCGTGGACGACCCATCGCACCTCATTTTTTTCAAAGGAACCATTGGCCTTTGTCTTCACACGGAAAACCCATTTTCCTGTAAGAACCTTACTCCCCTTAGTTTCCTTCAGTGGGATTAGATCCCAGATACATCTCTTTTCCAAAGCTGCAAATTCCTGGTCTGTGGCTTCTCGCCATTTTTCCTTGTGTTGACTTGTCAAAGCTTGACGAACTGGTTTCGGCTCCAGAATCTTACTGTTGTTTGACTGTACTGCGATTGCGAATCCCAATACCTGCAATCCGGTTTCTGTAAAACGAGGACGATTTGAGTTAACACCGAAGAAGTTGTGTTCTGACCCATGTTCCCCCCCAACTTCTTCAGGTGTTACACGGATAGCTACTTCGGAGACAACGGGCATTGGCTCCTGCTAACGATCACGTTCGTAATCAAGAACAACATCATGGACATCTTAAGAGTGTGCTTCGCTCAGTGGGATAAACTCGGCAGTTCCAACTGACGTGGTCGGCACGGGGATGCCTGTGGCAGCTTCGGAAGACTCAACGATGGATTCATCCTATACATTTGCTTCGGCCTCGTCGGTAGCGAAAGCATGCGAGCCTTCAAACAGCCTGGCGGGATTGGCAGCTGCTGCCTGGTGAGCACGAAAAACAGGTAAGGTGAGTCGTTTGTAGAAAAGACAATCACGTGCTGGTACAATTTGACTCGTGTGAAGATCCATAGTTTTCCACGCATAAAACTGTTTCTCGATGCCAAGATGAATTCCCCACTTAGCCCGCTCTGAAAATTTCATGAGTGCTGCATTCGGAGGTCGGTATTGGACGATACACCAAAAAACTCTTAAAATTTTAGTGTTGCCGACTGTTTTTATCCACTGCAGGTGTGGCGAAGAAAATTGTGGAAGAGAAGTTGTCAACAGCAAGTTGTGCATAAGAACTGTATGGTCCAAAGCGCAAGTCAAAAAATGTGGTGGTTGTGCAGCCTGAGTCAGCAAGACTCGCATCTTTCCTTATAACGTCCTGTTCATCCGCTCCGCTACCCCCATCTGTTGATGTTGATGTGGCAGAGACCCTCGGCGCTTGATGCCTAGGGTTTGAAGATACTCTGTAGGCGAATAATCGTGTGTAGTGTTTAGAGATGCAGCTTATTAATTGCCAGGTTTTAAGGAAGAGTTAGACATATGCCTATACACGACTGTCACGTGGGAAATAGCCCTGAAAATACAGTATAATGTGCCTGGGCAAAATCCATACACACACAAGTACACTCGGACAGTTTGTGCCATGTTCAAACTATGCAAAAGACACACTTGAAATCAGTACCTAGTCCATTTTCCCTTAGCCCTAACCACCGCCTTCACCCTCCTAGGCATACTATCAATGAGCCCCCTGCACACATCAGCATCTATCCCCTCCCAGATCTCTTGAATCCGCTCCCAAGTCTGGAGCATTCCTGAGGGGGGGTGCTCATACTTGGACAGCTCGCGTTTGAGATGGGCCCACAAGTGCTCGATGGGGTTGAGATCTGGGGATGAAGAGGGCCACAGCAGGACTGAATATTCCTGCTCGGACAACCACTCCTGCACAAGGCGGGACTTGTGCTTGGGGTCGTTGTCATGCTGGAAAATGACATCAGAGGTATTAAGGTCATAAAAGTCAATGGTTTGTGCAAGCTCATCCTGCAAGATGCTTCGATACAGCTGCCCGTCCATACGACCGTCGATTTTACACATGTATCCAGGGCCATCATACATCATACACCCCCATATCATGACTGACCCACCCCCATGCTTTACTGTTTGTTTTATGTGTTGCCCTTGAAGAGCCGCCCCGTCGCGAATCCATGCATACGTTCGGCCGTCACTACAGAAACGGTTGATCTTGGTCCCATTAGACCAGACCACCCGCTTCCAGTCGTCCACGGTCCAGTCAACGTGGGCCTTGGCGAAATCCAGTCTGTCTCTGATGTTACGCGCGGAGAGACGTGGCTTCTTCGGTTGCTGGACGGCGACTAGGCCAGACAGTTTGAGGGCGTTGCGGACTGCTCTGGGGCAGATCTTAATGCCGTGGTCTGTTTCCAGTAGCTTTGCGGCTTCTACGCTAGTCTTCACCTCGCCTGAAGTCACAGCGCGAACAAGGATGTGCCTGTCACGTACTGAGAGCAGGCGCGGTCGGCCAGACCTCAGGACTGTTGGCCTAACCGCTAGGCTGCTGGTGCGCTGAGAGGCCTCTTGAGCGTATTTCTGAACTGTGCTCTTCCCTATCCCTAGCATTCTAGTGATTTGACGGAAGCTATGACCGCGTCGAAGCAAGGTCGCGATCCTATCTTTCTGGCGCGAAGCAAGAGGCCGCATCATTGCTATAAGCCTGGCGGGGTTCACGTTATGCCGTCGATAAAGACTAGGAGGTTAGGTTTGCGAGATCGAATCAGGAGCTAATTGTCCGCATCGAGTCTCGCTAGCAAAGTGGTGGACTCACTATAAGCAATTCGATAAAACATACAATACCATACATCATAAGGATGCTTCACTCCTAAGTCACATGGTACAATGGGTACTTGGGGATAAATGTACACGATACATGCTGAAAATACAAAATCTTTTTACTAGTGTACCTTTTCTAGCCCAATTAATTCCGTCGCTGTATCCTCTGTTGCTTTGTGTCTTGTTGATCGCAGATAAAAATCGGCATTAGTATAAAATGAAGAAATGATGAAAGGAGAAATCGCTGGTGATTCGTCGAGTTGTGCAGGAACGAAGCAGATAAGAGGTAACTTAGTGGTTTTAACTTCCACGTCGAGAATTTGTTCTAGTTGCAGAACTATTTCTCCTTCTTCGATTTCTGTTTCTGTGCCTCTGTGCCTCCTCCTCCTCTCTTCCTTGTCCCTGCCCTCCCTGCCGCACCCCTCCCGCCCCGCCCGGCCCAGTCTGGTGTCTCCCACGCCACTCAGTTCCCCTCGGTTCCCCCTGTGGGGGAGTCGGCTGGCACTGGGGGCCCAGCTGCTGGGGGTGCGCCTGCTGTCCCAGTGGGGCCTCCCCCAGCCTCGGTCCCCCAGGCCCCTCAGCCGCCTGCTCCCTTGCCTCAGCAGCAGCTGTCGTCGCCGCAGCAGCAACAGCAGCAGGGAGCAGTGGGCTCTGGGGGTGCTGGTTCTGGGGGTGCGAGTTCTGGGGGTGCTGACTCCAGGGGTGCTGGTTCTGTAGGTGGTGAGACCGAGGGTGCTAGTCTTGGGGGTGCTGTTTTGCGGCATGCGGGTGGCAGCTAGGGTGCCACTGGAGGTCCTGCAGTGGACAGGCAGCAGCAGCAGCAGCAGGTGCAGCCAAGCAGCAGGAGCCGCCGCAGTCTGCCCTTTGTCTCCTTGGTCTTGCTCCAGGTTCCCCTGTCAGCCCGCCCGTTCCCTCTCCGGTGCGTGACCTTGTCTCCGGCCCGTTGTTTCCTCCTCCGGACTCCTCTCCGGCTCGTTTCCCCCCGTGCTCCCCTCTGTCCACTGACCTGTCCCCCATCCCCCCTCATCCCCAGTCCCCAGTTCTTCCCCACCGGGTTCGTCGCCCCTCTGGTGCTCGTCCTATCTCTCCCTGTCCTAGTGTCCACCCTATGCTCCTTTGTTCGCGTGCTCCTCCCGTCACAGTCCTCCCGTTGCCTCCCCCGTCGTCGCTACCGTCGTCCCCCCTTCCTCGCTCCGACGCTGTTCACACTGCTCGTCCATTCCTGTCGCGCCTGCTTGCGTCGCTTGTCACTGACCCTAGTGCTCCTCCTGAGTCATTCTTCGCGCTGGTCGTTGCTGTCGCTGACTTTGCTGCTAGCCACCGCCTTGACTACGCTGCCGCTCTGGTCTCTGGTACTGTCCGTCCTCCATCCGTCGGGGGTGCACCTGCCCTTGGCAGTGACGTGCTAGAGGACAGGCAGTACGAGTTGGCCTACCTTGCTGCCGCTATTCCCCATCTCTGCTCCATGCTTGTATCCCCAAAAAGCGACCCAGATGCTCTCGACATCCCTCTTCCACGCTCTTACGCTGAGGCGGTGTCGGGGCCCTGGGCAGCCCAGTGGATACAGGCCATGGAGGCTGAGATGGCATCGTGAGGCACTTACGTCGACGCAGTTCCCCCGCCTGGGGCGAACGTAGTAGATGGCATGTGGATCTACAGGGTGAAGCGCGCACCTAGAGAGCCGACGAAGTTCAAGGTGCGTTACGTGGCTAGAGGCTTTAGTCAGCGTGAGGGAGTGGACTTCTTCCAGACCTTCTCCCCGACCCCGAAGATGACTACTCTTTGGGTCCTTCTTCAGATAGCCGCACAGCGTGACTACGAGCTTCACTCACTCGACTTCTCCACAGCGTTCTACACGAGTAGATCTACTTTCGGTGCCCTCTAGGCTTCTCTGGGTCCTTCCCACCTGGGACCCAGTGGAGCCTACGCCGTCCTTTCTACGGCCTTCGTCAAGCACCCCGTCAGTGGCACGACACGCTTCGCACCACTCTTGCTGAGCTGCAGTTCTTTCCGTCCTCTTCTGACCCCTCTCTCTTTGTTCGCACGGGTCAGACACCGTTCTACATTCTAGTGTACGTAGACAATCTTATATTTGCTACTCCCGACAGTGTGGCACTGGCCTCAGTGAAGGCCGAGTTACTTAGGAGACACACCTGTACAGACTTGGGGGAGCTGAGGCGCTCTCTGGGCTTGGAGATCTCTCGTGACCATGCCGCTCGCACGATCACACTCTCCCAGTCCCATATGGTGCAGCAGATCCTCCAGAGGTTAGTCTCTAGTTCTCCTCAACACAGCCCACCCCCCTGCCTGTAGATCACAAGCTCTCTGCTCCTGTTCCAGCTGAGCCGGTCGAGGCTAGTGGTCATACGCAGAGCTGGTGGGGTGCCTCATGTACCTGATGACCTGCACTCGACCAGATCTAGCGTACTCTCTCAGTCTCCTTGCTCGCTTTGTCGCGACAGGCAGGCATCGACCACTCCACTAGACGGCTGCCAAGAGGGTACTGCGGTATTTGGCGAGCACATCAGAACTGGGGCTTGTGCTAGGAGGAGGGGAGCGAGTGGTGCTCACTGGACACACTGACGCGTCGTGGGCTGACGACTTGGAGACGCTCAGGTCGACTCAAGGCTACTGCTTTAGTCTTGGTGCTAGTGCACTCTCGTGGAGGTCCACCAGGTCGTCGTCTGTAGCTCAGTCTAGCTGTGATGCAGAGATCTACGCTGGGGCCATGGCTGCTCAGGAGCTCCGCTGGCTAACGTTCTTGCTCACTGACTTTGGTGAGCAGCCTAGGTCTGCCCCAGTCCTGTTTGCTGACAACAGGGCCATGATCCTCTTGTGTCAGGAGGCACGACTTGAGGGCAGAGCGAAGCACATCCAGCTGCGGTACTTCCTGCTGCGAGAGTTGCAGCAGCGCAGTCAGGTCCGTGTAGTACAGTTGGCCTCAGAGGCCAACACCGGTGATATCTTCACCAAGGCACTTGCGTCTCGTGACCATCAGTGGTTCTGTACTCAGCTTGGTCTAGCCTCAGTATCAGCACCTCTCCTTGTATCATGAGTCATACTATACCTGCCTGTACTTGTTGTGTTATACCTGCTTGTCTTGCTACACTTGCTGACTGGCCTTGTGGCCTCTTGTCTCAGTGGTCAGACTAGTAGTACTGCCCTGAGTTTTCTTATTACACTCATTAGAGGTCGGACCAGTAGTGCTACAGTGGTGTACTGTTCTTGTTAGGAACTGCCACTATCTTGGCTAGGGGGTGTGTCAACAAATATAATTGTCTATACTAGGTATAGTATATTTGTAATAGCCTTAGTTAGGTCAGTTCTTAGAGGGTACATTCCCACCTTTGTAACCCTCAGCCTTCCTTCCCTAGTCAACTTTTCTCTCGACATTCTATCAGCCAGGACTTTGCCGAATTTTATACGGTAGGTTGCGGGCGGAGTGTGTGTGAAACGGGGCCTCAGATTGGTTCTGAGGTACCCTGATTGCCCAGGGTCCCCCCCCCATGTTTACCCTGATTTTTCAGGGCTCCAAAAAAAAATCCGCTGAGTAATCAGGGTTTCTTCAAAATTTTACGCTGATTTGACGAAATTGGGAGATGGGCGGAACGACATTCGGGGAGGGCACAGACGGGATGGAATGGGGGTGGGGAAGAAGGGAGGGAGGATTCCCGCGGGAATCATGATGATGCTGCTGAGCCCATCAATTTTTGCGGTTACACTTTCAAGAAGCCTCAGCCAATCATATTTTGCCGAACGACCCAATCGGATAGCTGAGCAAAATTGCAAGGGCGGGAGGAAATCTCGCCCTCACGAAGCCGCAAGGCACACATTGGGCCCTGAATGTGGCGAAGGGTAAAAAATTCCCCTCGCAAATCCCCCAGCACACGCTAGCCCTAAAATTGGCTAAAGGCCAAGTGCCCTCACACAACCCGAGCACACATGGAGCAGGGGAAACATACGGTCATTATGGCAGGGCCCCAAATCACGCTGTTACAGGATTCAGGGTAGCTGCCCGTTAGGCAGATGATACAGGGTACTCTACAATAGCAACGCTGTACAAACAGAGTTCACTAAATAAAAAGCCCTGAAATTTCAGGGTTGTATCTAAAAAAAATCCTAGCGCATCAAGGTTGGTACAAGAAAAAACTCTGAAAAAACCCTGAATCGGGGAAATTTGCCTGAAATCTAAGGCCCTGGTGTGAAAGGACTTGGACAAATTTTTTGGGTGAGGGCAAGTAGGTGCAGTACCAGTATGTCTGTCTTGTAATAATTTGACAGGTGTTGCAGGAGACTAAGGATAGAATCTGCAAACACGAACACTTGGAAAACCTCAAGTGTTGGCCTAGGATCATTACTGGAATGGTAGACTAGTAAGACAGCGGAAGTCTTGTAAGAGTGAACCTCAGTATATAATTATGTGGAAGTCAAGTCTCAAGTTCTCAAAGTTGAAATCTCAAGGTTAATAATAAAAGGACACAACAAAGATTTATAGCTCTAAGAAAGTACCTATTCGCTACAGTACCTGTTCGTTACTATCGCGCTATGCGCCCTAGACAATAATGAAGAGGTGCGACTATTCGCGTGACTGAAATGACTGTTCTATGACGAGCGCTATTTGCTGACGTCATCCTACGGACTTATCTTCTACAGCAGGATTTGACACTATCTATCGATAAACGACTTACAGAAATGCTAAGTACGAATTATATCACAACATAACTCAGGGTCCGTATGCGCTGGGCACTGAAAACTCAGTATCCGCAAACTGCGAAGTCTGAGATTCTCAGGATAAAAAACATATAACTCTGAAGGGTTCAACAGTCAGAAAATTGTTAGACTACGAGAATGATTGACTAGTCTGAGAAACCTATGACATATACCTGTTGGGGTTGTACTCACTAGAAGCACACACCTAGGCTAGCCTATAACTTCTACATACAACATATGTATAAGCTGACACAACCCCTAGGCTAGAGAAGGGGTGGTGCTAAGCAAGAAGCACACAGCTCAGGGTGGCACTACTAGTCCAACCACTGAGGCAGGGGTCCGGAGACCGGTCAGCAAGAGTACAAACAAGACTAAAGCAAGCCAGGGCGGCACTACTAGTCCAGCCACTGGAGGTGAGGCCACAAGGCCAGTCAGACAGGTATATATAGTAGAGAGTACACAATCAGGGTCGTAACAAGGGAGAAGCTACAGGAACAAGACCAAGATGTACACAGTGCCGATGATGATCTTTAGGCGCAAGCGCCTTCGTAAAAATATCAGCTGTGTTGGCACCGGAGGCCAAGTGAACTACGCGGGCCTGGCGACGCTGCTGTAGCTCGCGCTGGAGGAAGTACCGCAGCTGTATATGCTTCGCTCTGCCCTCAAGTCGAGGCTCCTGACACAGGAGAATCATGACACTGTTGTCAGCGTACAGGACCGGGGCAGAGCTAGGCCGCTCACCTAAGTCAGTGAGCAAGAAGGTCAGCCAGCGAAGCTCCTGTTATAATCACAATAGGCTTATATGTGCCTATAATGAGAGATAGAGAGCACAGTCGGATTTCCGTCAGACGGCTTCAAATATTGATAACAATCTGGTCGCTGAATCAAACGGTAATCTGTAAGTTGGATCTGGAGCGCGTGGCTGTCGTCTATCAGCAGCAAGTTGAATCATGAAATTCCATGAAGATTTGACGACGCTATGGCGGTTGTACTGGCAGGAGGTATTGCAGCCACTATAGTCTTGGAAGTACAAACTTAGCAAGAAGAGTTCGAGAGGGAGATAGTTCCCAGCCTCTACATACCCCAAGAGCCGAGTTCCAGGTTGGTGGTACACCACCAGAGAGTCCCCAACCATGAAGAGTCTCGAAACCAACCCTCCAAAGGGCTACACCAAGTGAAATGTAACACTACACGAAGTAACGTTACTATTTTCACTATTTAATATTTATCCGCGTCCCTTGGGCTTGAAATCTTGAGCTCTTGTTCTTGGATCTGCAAGATAAATTCTTCTTGAGTTGATGGGGGCTTGCTGCACACACCTGCGACACGATGGACACTTCATACTCGACAAAATAGAAAAAACACATGCGACACGCAAACGACGACTTGACATGCGAGTTGTAAAAACTCGCTAATGTCTTGACCGACACAAACCACATTGTGATACACCATTCAAACACACACACAAGCACTGGATAGCAATGACATAGACTCACAATTCATTCCATGCCATGCATGCACACACACACACAAGGACGACAAGCCGAGTGCAAGCCATAGGGTTGCACCAACAGCTCCTGTGCCGCCATGGCACCCGCGTAGATCTCAGCCTCACAGCTCGACTGAGCAACAGACGACGAGCGAGTGGATCTCCAAGAGATAGCACCGAGCCAAGGCTAAAATAGTAGCCCTGAGACGACCTGAGAGTCTCAGAGTCGTCTGCCCAAGAAGCGTCTGTGTGCCCTGTGAGGATCACTGGCCTGCGTCCTCCAAGCACTAACCCCATGCCCGATGTACTTGCTAGATATCGCAAAACCCTCTTAGCGGCCGACCAGTGCTGAAGTCGGTGTCTGCCTGTAGCCACAAAGCGAGCCAGGATGCTGAGAGGGTAGGCGAGATCTGGGCGAGTGCAAGTCATCAGGTACATGAGGCAACCCACCAGCTCTGCGTAAGGGCCGCTGGACTCTACTGGCTCCTCAGGAACAGGAGCAGAGAGCGCATGGTCTACAGGTAGAGGTGTGGGCTGTGCGGAGGAGAACTGAAGACCGAACCTCTGAAGCATCTGACGCACCAAGTGTGACTGTGTCAGAGTGATGGTGCGAGCTGCTATGTCCCTGGAGATCTGCAGGCCAAGATAGCGACGCAGCTCTCCAAGGTCAGTGCAGGTGTGTTTCTTCAGCAGCTCGGCTTTCACGGAGGCCAGTGCGTCCCTGTCAGCAGTAGTGAAGACAAGGTCGTCTATATAGACAAGGATGTAGAACGGAGTCTGGCCGGAACGCACAAAAAGTGAGGGGTCAGCAGAGGACGCAAAGAACTGCAGGTCTGCTAGCGTGGCACGCAGCATGTCGTGCCACTCGTGGGGAGCCTAGCGCAGGCCGTAGACTGGGCGCCTGAGAAGCCACCGAGTCCCAGGAGGGAAGGTACCAGTGAAGCCCTGTGGTCAGCTCAGGTAGACCTGCTCGTGTAGACTACCCTGAAGAAACACAGTGGAGAAGTCGAGGGAGTGAAGCTCGTAGTCACGCTGTGCTGCTACGTGTAGCAGCGCCCGAAGAGTAGTCATCTTCGGGGTCGGGGCGAAGGTCTGGAAGAAGTCCACCCCTTCGCGGTGGCTGAAGCCTCCAGCCACGTAGCGTGTCTTGAAGACTGACGGCTCTCCAGGGGGGCGCTTCACCTTGAAGAGCCACCGAACATCGACTACGTTCACCCCAGGAGGGGGAACTACGTCGACGTAAGTGCCGGTGGACCTCCAAGATGACATCTCCTGCTCCATGGCAGCTATCCACTGAGAGGTCCACGGTCCCGAGGTGGCCTCAGCGTAGGTGCGAGGGGTCGGGATGTCGAAAGCGTCTGGGTCACCCTCTGGGACTAGGAGCATGGAGCAGAGATGGGGAGCGGCCTCGGAAAGGAAAGCAAGCTCGTACTGCCTGTCCTCTAGAACGTTACTGCTAAGGGCAGGTGCACCCCTGACGGACGGAGGACCGGAAGGGTCGAAGACCAGAGCGGTAGCGTAGTCAAGGCGGCGGGTAGAGGCGAAGTCAGCGACAGCAGCGACAAGCGCATCAAAACGCGAGACAGGAACAGACGGGTCTGTAACAAGAGAGGCAAGAACCCGAGGGACAAGGGGACGAGTGGCACGGAGGTAGTCAGACAGGGGGGGAGGTGCAACAACAAGCGACGAGGGAGGAGGCGACGGGAGGAGGGGAGGACGAGACGAGTGGGAACGGAACAACATAGGGTGGGAGCGCAGGACAGGAGAGACGGGACGAGCACGTGAAGGACGGCGAGACCAAACGTGGGACGGAGGTGTAGGGTCAGGAGACAGCGGAGGGGACACAAGAGGGGAACGAGGAGGAAGACGGGCCGGAGACGGGTCCGGCGGCGGGACCACAGGGCCGTAGACAGGAAGGGGAGGAGGTGGCGGGGGAGACACCGGCGAGCAGCCAGGGGAGGGAAGGCTGAGCAGGCGAAGAGCGGAGACCGACGGCGTCGGTTGCGGCGGCTGCAGCGGTGGCTGCTGCTCGACCCTCGGACCGGCAGAGGCACGACGACAGCCGGGAGAAAACTCAGCGGCAGCACCCCTCGAACTAACACCCCCAGAGGGAGAACTCCCTCCAGTACCAGCGGCACCCCCAGGCCCGCAAGGACAGACCACGCCAGGAGCCGCAGGACAAAGACCCTCCTCAACGCCAGCACCCCTAGAGGCCAAGAGCAGCAGCAGCGGCGGTGGCGGCGGCGGCAGCAGCGGCTGCGACGGCAGCGGTGGCGGCGGCGGCAGCGGCGGCGGCGGCGGCAGCGGCGGCAGCGGCGGCAGCGGCGGCTCCGTCGGCGACGGCGACTGCGAATGCGGAAGCGGAGACACCGGGGAGGGGGGACGCAGCAAGGACGGGCCGGGGGGGCCACCAGAGTCAGAAGACTCCTCAATGGGGACGACCGACGGGAGGGGGGTGACATGAGAGACACCAGAGGGGGCAGGACGAGGCGGGTGGGGAGCAGGGGCTACCGGGGGAGAGGGGGCAAGGAACAGAGGGGGGGAACCGGGAGACCTCGGTGAGGGAAGCAACGGTAGAAGGAGACAGACTCGTCAAAGGTGACGTCACGAGAGTGAAGGAAGCGGTGAGATGACGGGTGGTAGAAGAGCCAGTCAGACAAGTCCAGTGGGAAACCGAGGACGACACAAGGGACAGTGCAAGCAGCGAGCTTGTCCGTGTCAGAGGCACGAACGTGAGCAAGGCAACCCCAGACGTGGAACGCAAACGTGTCATCGGGGGACCCGGTCCAAAGGAGGGTCGGCGAAACCTGCGGCCGCTGGGAGCGTGGCCACAAGTTAAGCTGGTGAGCAGCGTAGCAAACAGCAAACAGCCACAGAAAATTGGGGGCATCGGCATGAATCATGGAGGTACGAGCAACCTCCATGACCAAGCCGATGCCACGCTCAGCAACCCAATTCTGATGTGGCGAGTCCAGCAAGGTGTACGACTCGGTGATGCCCTCCGCACGACAGAACTGGCCAAGCCGACCAGAGGCGAACTCACCGCCACGGTCAGAGTGGAGACACAACACGGGGAGACCGCGGTGAAGACGCACAGCCACAACCCACGGTAGAAGAACGTTCGGCACGTCGGCCTTCCACTCCAGGGGAAACACCGTGGTGTAGCGCGTGTAGTCGTCGACAAGCAGAAGAAAGTAGCGCTCGCCACGCGGTCCGGGGACGGGGGCTGGGCCCCAAACGTCCAGGTGCAGGGTCTGAAGGGGAGCAATAGCAGGGCGAAGCGAGGAGGAGTGAGGGGCACGGCGGAGCCGGCCCTCGACGCAAGGCGTGCACGATGGAGCAGTCGAGGGGGGAAGGGCCGGGAGCGACACGGGGAGGCCTCAGACAAGACCGTGCTGGGACATGTCACGCAGACGCGGGAGAGCAGGGTGACCTAAGCGGTGATGCCACAAAAGGGACGGGTGAGTGAGGGACCGACACGAGCAAGCTGCAGCGACCTGGGAGGACGCACCAACCGGGGGGGAAGCGGTGTCGAGGGTAAACAGACCGGACACCGGGTCCCGGGGGAACGTCGCAAGAGGGGTACCTGAGACCGCCTCGGTACAGACAGCGTACCGCTCGTGCCAAGGGAACGTAGTGGTAACGCCGAGGTCCTGAAGACAGCCGACAGCAACTAGGTTCCTAGAGAACGAGGGAACGTGGAGGCTAGTAAGGGAGCTTGAGGGAACGGCTGGAGAGGGAAGGGAAGTGAAGCTGCGAGCGACGACAGGACCCGCAGAGGGGTCAGCGAGAGAAACAATAGCAGGCGCGGCAAGCGGCGTGAGCGTGGAGCGGTCGCGGAAGAAACAGGCAGAAGCACCGGAGTCGAGAGTGAAGGAGAGCGAGGCAGTAGTCGAGGCCGGGAACGAGGCCGGTGATGGAACGAGGCTAGTCAAACTAGGCAGTCCTATGCCTGACGCACCAGGGGAGGCAAAGCTATAAAGGGTGCTACACCTAAACTAGTGTACACAGGGTGATAAGATCCGGCAACACTAGAAGTATCAGCATACAAGGCATGCAAAGCAGCACCTATCTGATCCATATCTAACTCAAAGATCGGCACGCCCTGTCGAAGCAGGCTGTGCCAGTCGGGGAGGTCCGGGGCCGGGCCAAAGCGACGATGAAAGAGATCGTCGAGGCGGCGGAAACAGCGGGCGGTCGGGTGCGGGCGGCGGCACAGAGTGCCGCGGAGAGGCCCGGTCTGAAGCTGGTACTGGCAGGTCACACCATCGGAGCTGCCGGTAGACGCCAAGCTGCGCAGGCCGCCACCACGGCCACCACCTACGGAGGTGCCGGGCCAACCCGGCGGGGGCTGAAACAGCTGCTGCTGCGACTGCGACTACTGCGACGGCTGCTGCGGCTGCTCCTGCTGCTGTGGCGACGGCTGCTGCTCCTGACTAGCTGCGGCAGTCCCCTCAGTAGAACCACTGTCCCTGGCACCACCACCACCACCAGCTCCACCACCACGCCCTCCCTGGCGGCCACGGCCAGCACGGCGCGAGCGCTGCTGTGGATGGACCGCAGCTGCAGTCTCGGTCAGAAGGGTCGCAGTGGCGACCACAGCCGAAACGCCAGTACACGCGCACTAGGAGGGGGCACAGCCGTGAAAGATAGAGACTGCCGGCGCACCGCTCGACTGAGTGATAGTGCGCTGGCGAGTCTCGATCTCGGTTAGGGCGGTGACAAAGGCTGTCAGGGTGAGATCACCAGGGTGCTGGCTAAGGATGTGGTCGCGTGCACTAGCAAGGCGGTCAGGCAGGCGCATAGCGATAAAGTAGAGGGTCATGCAGAAAGGGGGGGGGAGCGCAGTGAGCTGGGCAGCAGTGTTGGCAGTGCAGTAGCGAGACTCTAGGGCTCGCAGGTGAGTGGCAAGGTCAGCAACAGTAGGGAAGGAAGCAAGGTCTTGGAAAAGCATAGGGAAGAGCAGGCGGCCGGCAGTAGTGGAGGCAGGCATGGAATAGCGAGCAACAACAGCATCTAAGTAAGCCTTGGCTGTATCAACCGTAGCAAAACGCGAACGCTCAGACACAGGGAGAGCGTGACTGATCGCGACCTGAGCAACTGCGTCGCGAGAGTCCCAGACGGCACATGCAAGTGCAGCAGCAGAGAAAGCCTCACTCTCAGCAGAGGTGGGGTCAGCGGGGAGGGGAGCAGGCACAGGGGGGCGAGGGTGCAAGCCATCAGCATGGACAACCAAGGAGTGCCCATCCTGGCGCTGACCTGTGAGTTGACGGCGGAGATCGGACAGCCAGGCGGCGAAGTCAAACACGTGGCCCTCCGCGTCCAGGCGGAGTACGAAGTCAGCCATCGTGCAGGGTCAGCGACACAGCTCTTCAGCGACACAGGGACACAGCGGCACAGCTCCACAGGGACACAGCGGCACAGGGACACAGCAGGACAGCTCCAGGAGGACGGCTGCAAGACGCTCCAGCGCGGGCGAGCAGAGGACACGGGGACGGAGTAGGCGCTAGGAGGGGCCGGGCGGGCGCTGGGAGGGGCCGGGCAGGCGCTGGGAGCCGGGCGGGCGCGACGGGCCGGGCGGGCGCGGAGAGGCCAGGCGGGCGCGACGGGGCCAGGCGGGCGCGACGGGGCCAGGCGGGCGCGCTGTGCCAGGCGGGCACGACGGGCCAGGCGGGCGCGACGGGGCCAGGCGGGCGCGACGGGGCAGGCGGGCGCGATGGGGCCAGGCGGGGGCGACGGGGCCAGGCGGGCGCGGCAGGGCCAGGCGGGCGCGACGGGGCGAGGCGGGCGCTATGGGGGGGGGGCGGGCGCGACAAGGCCAGGCGGGCGCGACGGGGCAGGTGGGCGCGACGGGGCCAGGCAAGCGCGACCGGGCCAGGCGGGCGCGGCGGGGCCAGGCGGGCGCGACGGGGTCAGGCGGGCGCGGCAGGGCCAGGCGGGCGCGATGGGGCCAGGCGGGCGCGACAGGGGAGGCGGGCGCGATGGGGCCAGGCGGGCGCGACGGGGCCAGGCGGGCGCGGCGGGGCCAGGCGGGCGCGAGGGGGCCAGGCAGTCGCGGCGGGGCCAGGCGGGCGCGACGGGGCCAAACGGGCGCGACGGGGGGGGGCGGGCGCGACAGGGCCAGGTGGGCGCGACGGGGCAGGTGGGCGCGACGGGGCCAGGCGGGCGCGACGGGGCCCGGCGGGCGCGGCGGGGCCAGGCGGGCGCGACGGGGCCAGGCGGGCCGGCGGCCAGGCGGGTGGCGGGGCAGCGGGCGTTACGGGCCAGGCGGCCGCGACAGGGGGGCAGGCGCGACGAGGCCAGGCGGGCGCGACGGGGCCAGGCGGGTGCGACGGGGCCAGGAGGGCGCGACAGGGCAGGCGGGCTCTATAGGGCCAGGCGGGCGCGCTAAGGGCCGGGCGGGCTCTACGAGCTGGGCGGGCGCTAGGGCTAGCTAGGGGGCGAGAGGCTAGGGCGCGGGCGGAAGCGGGTGGGTGGACCTAACTATCAAACAGTGAAATTTATAAATAGAGAGAGAGAGTACACAAACATATACCTAACTGTTGTACTCTCTAGAAGATGACCCTATACAGTCTATACAAGCATGATAACTAAACATGTTTGACACACCCCCTGGACTGCATAGGGGAATGTTCTAGACAAGCAGCTCAGGGTGGCACTACTAGTCCAGCCTCTGAGACAAGGGTCTAAAAGACCAGTCAGAAGGAGTACAGGCAAGGCAAGAACTAGTACAGGGCGGCACTACTAGTCCAACCACTGTAAGAGGACACAAGTCCAGTCTGAGTGTACACACAGATATATAGGACAGTACAGAGTCAAGGCCCGAGTAAGTGAGAGACTACAGGAACCAGACCAAGCTGTACACAGTGCCGCTGATGATCTTTAGGCGCAAGCGCCTTCGTAAAGATATCAGCTGTGTTGGCACCGGAGGCTAAGTGTACTACGCGAGCCTGGCGACGCTGCTGTAGCTCACGCAGGAGGAAGTACCGCAGCTGGATGTGCTTCGCTCTGCCCTCGAGTCGAGGCTCCTGACACAGGAGGATCATGGCCCTGTTGTCAGCGTACAGGACCGGGGCAGAGCTAGGCCGCTCACCTAAGTCAGTGAGCAAGAAGGTCAGCCAGCGGAGCTCCTGTGCCGCCATGGCACCGGCGTAGATCTCGGCCTCACAGCTGGACTGGGCAACAGACGAAGAGCGGGTAGCTCTCCACGAGACAGCACCTGAACCAAGGCTAAAGCAGTAGCCCTGGGAAGACCTGAGCGTCTCGGCGTCGTCTGCCCAAGAAGCGTCTGTGTGTCCAGTAAGGACCACTGGCCTGCGTCCGCCTAGCACTAACCCCATGCCCGATGTACTTGCAAGATAACGCAAAACCCTCTTAGCGGCAGACCAGTGCTGAGGTCGGTGCCTGCCTGTGGCCACGAAACGAGCCAGGATGCTGAGAGGGTATGCGAGATCTGGGCGAGTGCTAGTCATCAGGTACATGAGGCAACCCACTAGCTCAGCGTAAGGACCACTGGGATCTACCGACTCCTCAGGAACTGGAGCGGAGAGTCTGTGGTCCAGAGGAAGAGGGGTGGGCTGTGCGGAGGAGAACTGAAGGCCGAACCTCTGAAGGACCTGGCGCACCAAGTGTGACTGAGTCAGGGTGATGGTGCGCGCGGCTCTGTCCCTGGAGATCTGCAAGCCAAGGTAACGGCGCAGCTCTCCAAGGTCAGTGCAGGTGTGTCTCTTCAGCAGCTCTGCCTTCACGGAGGCCAGTGCGTCCCTGTCAGCAGTGGCAAAGACCAGGTCGTCTACGTAGACGAGGATGTAGAACGGAGTCGAGCCAGCACGAACGAAGAGCGAGGGGTCTGCAGAGGACGGAAAGAACTGCAGGTCAGCAAGGGTAGCACGCAAAGTGTCGTGCCACTCACGAGGCGCCTGGCGCAGGCCGTAGACTGGCCGCCGCAGAAGCCACTGGGTCCCAGGGGGGAAGGTGCCAGTAAAGCCCTGAGGGCGACGCAGGTAGACCTGCTCGTGAAGGCTGCCCTGAAGAAAGGCAGTGGAGAAGTCGAGGGAGTGAAGCTCGTAGTCACGCTGAGCCGCTACGTGTAGCAGCACCCGAAGAGTAGTCATCTTCGGGGTAGGAGCGAAAGTCTGAAAGAAGTCCACCCCCTCGCGCTGACTGAAGCCTCTAGCCACGTAGCGCGCCTTGAACACAGGCGGCTCTCCAGGAGGGCGCTTCACCTTGAAGAGCCAACGGCCATCGACCACGTTCACCCCAGGTGGGGGAACTGCGTCGACGAAGGTGCCGGTGGATCTCCAAGATGCCATCTCCTGCTCCATGGCAGCTATCCACTGAGAGGCCGAGGGTCCCGAAACCGCCTCAGCGTAAGTACGAGGGGTCGGGATGTCGAAAGCGTCTGGGTCACCCTCAGGGACTAGCAGCATGGAACAGAGATGGGGAGCAGCCTCGGACAGGAAAGCAAGCTCAAACTGGCGGTCCTCCAGGACGTCACTGCCGAGGGCAGGAGCACCCCCGACAGACGGAGGACAGGCAGGGTGAGAGACCAGAGCGGTGGCGTAGTCAAGGCGGCGGGTAGAGGCGAAGTCAGCGACCGCAGCGACGAGGGCGTCAAGACTCGACACGGGAACAGACGGGTCGGTAACGAGAGAGGCAAGGACCCGAGGAACAAGAGGACGAGCGCCACGAAAGGAGTCGGACAGAGGAGGAGACGCAACGACAAGAGAAGACGGAGGAGGAGACGGGAGGAGGGGAGGTCGAGACGCGTGGGAACGGAGCAACATAGGGTGAGAGCGCGGGACAGGGGAGACAGGACGAGCACGAGAGGGGCGGCGAGACCAGACGTGTGAGGGCGGCGTCGGGTCAGGAGACAGAGGAGGGGACACAGGAGGGGAACGAGGGGGAAGACGAGCCGGGGACGAGTCTGGCAGAGGGAACACGGGGCCGTAGACGGGAAGAGAGGGAGACGGCAGGAGAGGAACAGGCGCAGGGTCAGGAGACGGAAGGCCGAGCAGACGGAGGGCGGACACAGGCGGGGACTGCTGCTGCGGCGACACAACACCAACACCAGGGCCACAAGCTGCGCGACGGCTACCTCCCGAACCCTCCACACCGGCACCCCCAGAAGGGACACCCCCAGAGTCCACAAACGGCGGCAGCGACGACAGCGGCGGCGGCGGCGGCGGCTGCAGCGACGGCTGCGACGGCGGCGGCGGCGGAGACGACGGCTGCAACGGCGGCGGCGGTGGAGACGACGGCTGCAGCAGCTGCGGCGACGGCGGCTGCGGAGGCGGTGGAGGAGGAGACACCGGGGGAGGGACAGACGGCGAGGACTGCGCCGGAGGACTACCAGAGTCAGAAGACTCGTCGACCGGGACGACCGACGGGAGGGGGGTGACGTGAGACACACCAGAGGGGGCCGGACGGGGGGGCGGGGGGGGGGGAGGGGCAGGGACCACCAGGGAGGGAGGAACCAGGAAAAGGGGGGGAGTAACCGGGGGACCACGGTGGGGAAAGCGGCGGTAGAAGGAGACGGACTCGTCAAAGGTGACGTCGCGAGAGTGAAAGAAGCGGTGAGACGGCGGGTGGTAGAAGTGCCAGTCGGACGCGTCAAGGGGGAAACCGAGGAAGACGCAGGGGAGGGTGCGGGCAGTGAGCTTGTCCGTGCCAGAGGCACGAACGTGAGCAAGGCAGCCCCAGACGCGGAACGCAGACGCGTCACCAGGGGACCCGGTCCACAGAAGGGTCGGCGAAACCTGCGGCCGCTGG
The DNA here is from genome assembly GCA_027943415.1 of Closterium sp. NIES-67. Lineage (NCBI taxonomy): Eukaryota > Viridiplantae > Streptophyta > Zygnematophyceae > Desmidiales > Closteriaceae > Closterium > Closterium sp. NIES-67. Next base: position 249,224 of record BQMB01000801.1, read on the forward strand.
GGGGTGCGGCCACAGGTTAAGCTGGTGAGCGGCGTAGCGCACGGCGAACGGCCACAGAAAATGGGGTGCACCGGCGTGGATCATGGAGGTGCGAGCCACCTCCATGACCAAACCGATGCGTCGCTCAGCGACCCCATTCTGCTGCGGGGAGTCCGGCAGGGTAAACGTCTGGGTGATGCCCTCCGCACGACAGAAGCAACCAAGGACACCTGAGGCAAACTCGCCACCCTGGTCGGAGTGAAGGCGCAAGGCAGGGAGACCGCGGTGGACACGAGCAGAGACAAGCCAGGGGATGAGAACGTCAGGCACGTCGGCCTTCCGCTCCAGGGGGAAGACGGTGGTGTAGCGCGTGAAGTCGTCGACAAGCACTAGGAAGAAGCGCTCGCGACGCGGCCCATGGACCGGGGCTGGGCCCCAGACGTCCATGTGCAGAGTCTACAGTGGTGCGGTGGTAGGGGGAAAAGAGGAGGAGTGAGGGGCACGGCGGAGCCGGCCCTCGACACAAGGCGTGCACGGTGGGGCGGGGGAGGAGGGAAACTCGGGGAACGAACCGGGGAGACCAAGGACGAGACCGTGCTGGGACATGTGACGCAGACGTGGGAGTGCAGGGTGACCAAGGCGGTGGTGCCAAAGGAGAGTCGGGTGAGTGAGGGACCGACAGGAGCACGCGGCTGCAACCTGGGTGGACGCAGCTACCGGGGGGGAAGACCCAGCCGGGGACGGCGCGGTGTCAAGTGTGAACAGGCCGGACACCGGGTCCCGGGGGAAAGTGGTAAGGGGGGCACCAGAGGCGGCCTCGGTACAGACAGCATACCGCTCGTGACCAGGGAACGTAGTGGTGACGCCAAGGTCCTGGAGGCAGCCGACACCAACTAGGTTCCTGGAGAACGAGGGGATATGCAGACCTGTGAGAGTGCCCGAAGGAACCGCCGGACAGGGAAGGGAGGTGGAACTGCGGGCAACGACGGGACCACCGGAGGGGTCAGCAAGAGTAACTGCAGCGGGAACAGGCAGCGGCGTCAGCGTCGTGGAGTCGCGGAAGAAACACCGGGAGGCGCCAGAGTCCAAGGTGAAGGAAAGCGCAGCAGTCGCGCGAGGCAGCAGTGAAGCGGTGGAAGCACCAAGGCTAAGCAAAGCAGGAGATCCTACGCCTGACGCAGCAGGGGAGTCTACGCTAGGCACCGCTACACTAGGCAATACGGGGTAATAAGAGGGAAGCACACTAGAGTCATCAGCATACATCACATGCAAGGCCGCTACAATGGCATCCATGTCCAAGTCAAAAATCCTAATGCTACGCCTAAGCAAGCTGTGCCAGTCCGGGAGGTCGGGCGCCGGGCCAAAGCGCTGGCGGAACAGGTCGTCCAGGCGACGAAAACAGCGAGGAGTAGAATGACCGATCTTACCGCAAACGAAGCCGCGGCGAGGACCGGTCTGGATCTGGTACTGACAGGGCCCGCCTCCAGAACCACCACCCGGTGCACCACCACGCGCACGACCACCACCAGCTCCAGGCCACCCAGGTGGGAGAGTACTCGCCTGCCTCGTCTGCGGCGGCTGCTGCGGCTGCTGCGAAGGCTGCGGCTGCGGCGACTGCTGCTGCTGCGGCTGCTGCAACTGTGGAGGCAGCGGGGCAGCTGGACCGGGCAGGGTCCCCACGTCCGCACCGGCACCGGACGACCCGCCTCCACCACTACCCCCACCCGCACCCCCGCCGCCTCCGCCGCTCCCAACCTTGGGGCGGCGGCCCTTCGCCGAGCGGGACTGCACTGCAGCAGCAGTCTCAGCCACAGCGACAGAGCCGTCGGAGAAGGTACACTGAGCGGGGGCACAACCCTGAAAGATAGGGACCGGTACTGTACCGCTCGCCAGGGCTATGGAGCGGTGACGAGTCTCTATGGCAGTCAGGGTGTCAACAAAGTCGGTGAGGGTGAGAGCAGCAGGGTGGATGCTAAGGAACTGGTCGCGGGCGGCGGCAAGGCGGTCAGGTAGGCGGGTGGCAAGGAGGTAGAGGGTAGAGGTCATGGGAGGCTGGTGGACTCTAAGCTGAGCATCAGTGCAGGCAGCGCGCCAGGCCTCATCTATCGAGCGCAGGTGGGCAGCGAGGTCAGAGACAGTGGGGAAAGACGCCAGGTCAGGAAAGAGCAGGGGAAGGATCAGGCGACCCACTGAGGCAGCAGGAGGGGTAGAATAGCGCTTGATGACAGCATCGAGGTAGGCCTGGGCGGTAGGAATGGTTCTAAAGCGAGGGCGCTCAGTGGGGGGGAGGGCATTGCTAATGGCGAGCTGAGCAAGGGCATCGCGGGAAAGCCAGACAGAGCGGGCAAGGGCAGCAGCGGCAGTGGACTCGCGCTCAGCGGGCGTGGGATCAGCGGGCAGCACAGCAGGGGGGTCAGGGCAGGGGAGCATACCGTCTAGGTGTGCAGAAAGCGGGTGGCCGTCCTGCCGCTGGCCAGTGAGGTGGCGGCGAAGGTCAGCCAACCACGCCTCGAACTCCAGAGGCTGACCCTCAACATCAAAGCGAAGCTCAGCAGCCATGAGGGGCAGTGGAGGACAGTGCAGTGCGGTGCAGTGCGATGCAGTGCGGTGCAGTGCGGTCCAGTGCGGTGCAGTGCGATGCAGTGCGATGCAGTGCGGTGTAGTGCGGTCCAGTGCGGTGCAGTGCGATGCAGTGCGGTCCAGTGCGGTGCAGTGCGGTCCAGTGCGGTGCAGTGCGATGCAGTGCGGTGCAGTGCGGTCCAGTGCGGTCAGTGCGATCCAGTGAGGTGCAATGCGATGCAAGGCGGGGCAGGAAAGTGCAGGAGGGTGCAAAGTGGTGCGGGGAACGGGGGACAGTACCAGGAAGTATGGAGGGCCGGGGCAGGTGCGTCGGGGCCGGGCAGGCACGACAAGGCCGGGCGGCGGCGACGGGGCCGGGCGGCGGCGACGGGGCCGGGCGGCAGCGACAAGGCCGGGCGGCTGCGACGTGGCCGGGCGGCTGCGACGGGGCCGGGCGGCTGCGACGGGGCCGGGCGGCTGCGACGGGGCCGGGCGGCGGCGACGGGGCCGGGCGGCAGGGACGGGGCCCGGGCAGGCCACAGCAGGGCCGGGCAGGGGCGACGGGGCCGGGCGGGCGAGCAGGGGCCGGGCAGGTGCGTCAGGGGCCGGGCGGGCGCCACGCGGCCGATAGGCCGCGACGGGGCCGAGCAGGGGCGACGGGGCCGAGCAGGGGCGACGGGGATGGGTAGGGGCGCGACGGGGCCTGGAGGGGCGTTACCAAGCCCAGGTAGGGGCGCGACGGGGCCTGGGGGGAGCGCAATGGGGCCCAGGAGGGGCGCTACGGGGCCTGGGAGGAGCGCGACTGGGCTAGGGAGGGGCGCGACGGGGCCTGGAAGGAGCGCAATGGGGCCCAGGAGGGGCGCTACGGGGCCTGGGAGGAGCGCGACGGGGCCCTGGAGGAGCGCTACCAGGCCCTGGAAGGGGCGCGACGGGGCCTGGAGGGGCGCTACGAAGCCCTGAAAGGGGCGCGACGGGGCCTGGAGGGGCGCTACGAAGCCCTGAAAGGGGCGCGACGGGGCCTGGAGGGGCGCTACTAAGCCCTGGAAGGGGCGCGACGGGGCCTGGGAGGAGCGCAGTGGGGCCCAGGAGGGGCGCTACGAGGCCTGGGAGGAGCGCGACGGGGCCCAGAAAGGGGCGCAACGGGGCCCAGGAAGGGGCGCGACGGGGCTAGGGAGGGTCGCGACGGGGCTAGGGAGGGTCGCGACGGGGCTAGGAGCACGACGGGGCCCAGCTAGGGGGCGAGCGGAAGCGTGAGGGGGGGGGGGGGGGGGGGGGGATCCTACCTACGCGTGATACCATATCAAACAGTGAAATTTATAAATAGAGAGAGAGAGTACACAAACATATACCTAACTGTTGTACTCTCTAGAAGATGACCCTATACAGTCTATACAAGCATGATAACTAAACATGTTTGACACTAACCTACTCGTGATACCATGTTAGAATGCGAGAATGGTTGACTAGTGTGAGAAACCTAGGACATATACCTGTTGGAGTTGTACTCACTAGAAGCACACACCTAGGCTAGCCTATAACTTCTACATACAACATATGTATAAATTGTCAAAACTTGCAAGTCTGCAAAATCAGAATCGGTAAAAAAATTGGTCTGAAATTTCACATTATCAGACTAAAATAGTCTGATAAAATCAGCCCTGCTTACTACCCATGTTAACGGCAAATCATTGATGACTAGGTGGCTATGCAACATCAACTTACAAACATGGTGTCGTTGGACGACTTTGTAGGCAAATTTATACACCCTCTCAAAGCGTGGAATATCCACTTAAGTTCAAAAGAGTGGAATATCCACTTCAATTCCTCTGTTAATATTCAAGCATTTTCTAATCTTGGAGGTTTGTTCAAAAAGCTCCTTCTTCACATCAGAATCATCACACTGAAACCAACGACGTGGGAGCAAAAGAGTAGAGAAAAGAGACGTATTATTGGTCAGAGTACACAATGCACGGCCGCTGGAGTTCACGCCACCAGCTGAAGCAGCAGCGGCCCATCTTTTCATTCGACAAGCACTTGAGTGGGCCCCTGTCACACCGTTTCTCCCAGCCATCAATGATTCGGCACCCCAGCCCACAAGGCAACGCCAGCACAGCCCTCACCTTCCCATCGGCCCCTAGCAAGCACCTAGCCTCTGCCCTTCCCCCCTGGCGTCTCACCTTGAGGAACTCGGGCGGCGAGAGGAAGCAGGGCTCGGAGGAAGAGCGCGCGCACACGGGGCGGCGATTGGTGTACCAGTTGAGGTTCTCAGCGGTGCGGAAGCCAATATTGAGCGAGTAGGGGTTGATCCCCGACAGCCCTGACGCTATGTATCCGAACGACGACATGTCCGACACCAGCAGCTCGTCGCTAAAGGAGGGGGGGAGGGGGGGAGGGGGGGGAAGGAGAGGGAAAGATACGTGTGGGGGGTAGGTAGGATGGATGGAAGAGACTTTAGGTATGTGTGAGATAGGTGTGGAGCATGATGGAGTGTTTGATGGGGGAAACAGGGGACGAAAGGGAGTGGCGACGAGGAGTTCGGATGAAAACTGAGGGAAGCTGAGTGTGTGCAGTACCTGAAGCTGAGTGTGTGCAGTACCTGAAGCTGAGTGTGTGCAGTACCTGAAGCTGAGTGTGTGCAGTACCTGAAGCTGAGTGTGTGCAGTACCTGAAGCTGAGTGTGTGCAGTACCTGAAGCTGAGTGTGTGCAGTACCTGAAGCTGAGTGTGTGCAGTACCTGAAGCTGAGTGTGTGCAGTACCTGAAGCTGAGTGTGTGCAGTACCTGAAGCTGAGTGTGTGCAGTACCTGAAGCTGAGTGTGTGCAGTACCTGAAGCTGAGTGTGTGCAGTACCTGAAGCTGAGTGTGTGCAGTACCTGAAGCTGAGTGTGTGCAGTACCTGAAGCTGAGTGTGTGCAGTACCTGAAGCTGAGTGTGTGCAGTACCTGAAGCTGAGTGTGTGCAGTACCTGAAGCTGAGTGTGTGCAGTACCTGAAGCTGAGTGTGTGCAGTACCTGAAGCTGAGTGTGTGCAGTACCTGAAGCTGAGTGTGTGCAGTACCTGAAGCTGAGTGTGTGCAGTACCTGAAGCTGAGTGTGTGCAGTACCTGAAGCTGAGTGTGTGCAGTACCTGAAGCTGAGTGTGTGCAGTACCTGAAGCTGAGTGTGTGCAGTACCTGAAGCTTAGTGTGTGCAGTACCTGAAGCTGAGTGTGTGCAGTACCTGAAGCTTAGTGTGTGCAGTACCTGAAGCTGAGTGTGTGCAGTACCTGAAGCTGAGTGTGTGCAGTACCTGAACCTGAGTGTGTGCAGTACCTGAAGCTGAGTGTGTGCAGTACCTGAAGCTGAGTGTGTGCAGTACCTGAAGCTGAGCAGCCACATTTCAAGGAAGGCCTTCTCATGCTGCCTCTGCTTTGCACTCTCCAGCCCCTCGTGGCCCTCGCTGCAGCACAACCAGCAATGCACACAAGCACAAGAGGGGCCAGGGCACGGATGGTGGACAGATGCAAGGGCGGGAAGCACAGAGATGGAGACAATGGTTGAGCCACCATGGGCGTACGAGGTGCTTGTGGTACGTACAATAGGCACTCCAGCGAAACAAAAAGCCGTCAAGCCATGTAACACCTGATGCTTGGCGTTATAGTACTCCATTAACCCAACCTAAAATATTCACCCATTCATGCGCCATTACCCACTCCGGCCCCCCTTCCAAGAGCTCGAGTCATAGTTTGCTGTGCACACGTGCTGATAAGAAGTGGACATTGCAAGGCATTGGGGCAGTGATTTCACACACAGCCCGTGCCCAACCACCAACAACCCCCCCCCCACCCATCCCCTTTCCCCCCAGCAGCACCCGTGGCACTGTGCGTGTGTTGGCACCTGTGCAGCGCGACGACGGTGCCGTCGACGGTCTCATGCGTGGCGAAGGCCTCGTGCAGGTAGTCCATGTGGTGCTGGGACAGCGACGTCAGCAGCACCGCCACAGACCGAGGAAACGGGTTGCGCAGAATGGCCTGCATGCGACTGTCGGGCTGGCAGGGGGGATTGGACAGGAACGGGATGGGAGTGGGACGGGAGGGAGGGGGGAAACGATGAGAGACAAGCAGGTGGTTCAGGCGGGGGCATCACCGCCTCGGATTGATGGTACAGGTGAGGACGGGGAGAAAAAAAGGTGAGCGGCTCAGGGACGGTGGGGCGGAAGGCAGGCAGAGGCTGAGTGACAGGAAGTAGGAGCACACAGGTTGCCCATTCTCCAGCATTCTTAGCCAGTCACACACCTCCTCATCGCCTCACATTGGCAGCGAGACTCACATTGGCGGAGAGAGCGTCCCACTGTGTGTTGGAGAAGAGGCGTGGCAGGTATCCCGACACGTTCACCGCGCACTCCAGGATGCGCGGGTTCGTGTCCGTGTCCCGCCGATAGAACGTGCGCACCTGGCAGAAGGCGGGGCGAAGCGGGAAAAAAAAGGAGTGGGGAAGAAGGGTGAGACACAAGGAGCAAAAGGAAGGCCTCAGAAGAATAAATCGTTCATATGTGTGGGAGTGAGAGTGAGGAAAGGAATGAATGCAAGCAGAGGGAGGGCGAGTCATTGTTGAGGTAGGGCGAGTCATTGTTGAGGTAGGGCGAGTCATTGTTGAGGTAGGGCGAGTCATTGTTGAGGTAGGGCGAGTCATTGTTGAGGTAGGGCGAGCTGCAGAGCAGAGGTCCCTTAGCGAGCCGTCCTTGGCAACTCCCGTGTGGGTGCTTACCTGCATGCCGACACGGCGGTTGTGGTGCTTGAGATGTGCATGGAAGGCGCGTGTGATGCGCTGCCACATGTAGTTGGCCGGGTGCAGCACTGCACGCGCCACGTGCAGAAACACCCGGCCGTCAGGGAACCACTCCTCCAGGGTGGCCTGCACGGGCGCGAACAGAGGGATGGCGAGGGGTGCCAAGACAGAGGAGCGCACACAGGGGAGGAGGGAGACGCCCATGGTGAGCGAGGGGGCAGCGGGGGGAGAGAGGAAAGGAGAGGGGTTAGGAGAGGAGGTTGGGGTGGAGAGAGGGAGAGAGAGGAGCGTAGGTGTGTGGGCACGGGAGGGAGGGTCAAAAGGCAAGACTTGAAAGCTGCAGGCAAAGGAGGGACAGACGAGAGCAGGCATGCCATCGGCAAGTTGCGAAAGAGGCGGAAGGCGGAAGGAAGGGAGGGGCGCATGGATGCAAGGTTGCTTTGGCTGGAGCCCAATGACCACACGTCTGAGCGCATGTGTGCATGGCCCGTAGGGTGTGAGGTAGTGTGTGGGTGGGCGTGACCTGCAGGGTGGGCAGCATGTAGAAGCCGGGCACGGTGTACTCGTCCGTGTAGAACGCCACGAAGCGCGCCTCCGCTATGGCCGCCTGCACGCCCGCACAGAAGAACTTCCAGTCTTCCTCGCCGTACCTGGGGGGAGGGGGTGGCACACGGAACAAGGAATTGCATACGATACACGGTGGCGCTCAAGCACCACACACACATAGGCGAGGTCGGAGCAGCTGGTGGCACCGCACACATCAATATGTCTCCTGCTGTACATGCCCCCTTGCATGCATGTCCCCTTGCGTGCATGTCCCCAGGTGTGCATGTCCCCAGGTGTGCATGTCCCCAGGTGTGCATGTCCCCAGGTGTGCATGTCCCCAGGTGTGCATACGAGAATCTGAGGTCAGCGAAGGCGGCCTTCTTGCTCCACTGCGTACCGTTGGCAGCCATGCGAGCGAACTCCGCCACGCGCGGCTGCTTCTGGAACATCAGGTACACGTGCCTGCACACGGGGGGCATGCATTCGTCACAAGAGGAGCAGCATGAATGCATGCCATGCGATAGAGGGGATTCCCATCCACGGCACTGGCCAACCATAGACCAGGCAAACCATTGATGGTAGTTGCGACTGCATGAAGACAATGCTTGAATCTCTCCCCGGGTCCTTTGCCGCTCTTCCCCCTTCCTACGCCCCCTTCTCCCGTTCGTTTTTTTCCCACAGCCATTTCCTCTCCCGCCCCCAGTATGAGCGGCAGAAGTTGCCTCACTTGTAGTCGCGGGCGGGGATGGCCCAGTTGGATTCGTCGAAGGGGTTGCAGAGGAAGGAGGCAATGTCGGTGCCGGGCGCGATGATGATGGCACGGCCCGTCAGCAGGCTGTAAGTCATGGCCGACACCAGCGACATCAGGTTGTTACCCAGCCCTGTGTGCCACACGGGGGGGGGTGGGTGGGGGAGGAGAGAGGCGAGGGGGGGAGAAGCGAAGGGGAGAGTGGAGCGACCCAGTGAGAAAGGCCCTGTGAAGGCGTGAGTGCATTCCGTGGATCGTGGAGCATGCATGCATCGCCAGTCGCCAATCCTTTGCCCTTCACACCTGGCTCAAAGCTGTACCAGGGGTCACCTTATCATGCCATGCCTGTGCCAATGTAGCACATGCCCATGCACGACATGCATGCACGCTGCCTGTGTGCGCTAATGCATTGATGCTGCTCGCCACCTCCTCACCCTGCATCGCCATGCGAGTGCTGCCCTGCCAGAACATGCAGAGTACCCAACCCGCTTCACGCTGCACACCATGAGCATGCCCATGCGAGCAGTGCTCTCACTCAAGCTTTAACCTGACTTGGAAGCCCATGCCCCTGGGCGTGCGCATGGCCTCACCAGCATAGCCGGGCGCCATCCAGAAGAGGTATTTACAGCCGTCCAAGTCCACGTTAGGGTGCTGCCCGTTGTCCCTGAGGCGGGGGGGGCACGGGACGCATTGGGAAGAGAGAAGAGGGAAGGGGGGGAGGCGGTGGGGATGGAAATTAAAGGAATGAGGAGGGAGACGGCAGAGACGAGGAAGAGAGGTGGAGGAGGAGGGGTGAGGCGTTGGGGGCGGCAGTGCTGTGATGTGCACATGGCGGTGGGAGTGGCGCATGGCGGATTCAGCATGCCGTGGAAGAGAAACCAATAGGGCACCAAGGGTGAAACGGCGGGCGGGTAATCGATGGATGCAGGGCGGGCTTGGGGTGGGTGGAAGGCTGTCACAAGATCACTGGCTGCACAGATGGGAATTGCGAGTAGCGCTGAGGCTCAGGGCACAAGAAAAACGCTCAGGGCGCATGTCAGGGTGAGGGCGCATGGGTGGGGCATGGTATGGGGAGAGGGCGCATGGGCGGGGTCGAGGGCGCATGGGCGGGGGTGAGGGGCGTGGGCGGGGAGGGGCTGACTTGTTGCGGAAGAAAGCATCCCAGTCGCGCACGCCGTTGATGCAGCGCGCGTGCATCTTGCGGTACGCCACCAGCGCCTCCACGAACGACGGCGCCGTCTTTGTCTTCACCGCCTGCATGCAGGGGGGGGAGCACAGACAAGGGGTGCAACAGGATGGGGAATGGAGGCGTGTGGAGGGAGCAGGGCGCGGGGAGCATCGTTGCGGCATGTGTGGCCTGGCCTTGATAGCGGCCAGTGCGCATGCACTGGGCGATCGCGTGGAGCATAACTGCACCTGCACGTCTTGACAAGGAAGTCGGTTTGAGCCTCACACATACTCTCTCGCTCCATTTGCACTCACTCTTGATTGTGTCCGGTCGCCATGGCAAACGCCAGTGCTCCACGCCACACAGAGCCAGGCGACAAGGAGGCGAGTCACGTGCCACACTCCCTCGCACCTTCCCTCCATCGTCGTCCACATGTCCCTACTCTCAACCCCCCATGTCACCCCTTCTCACCGCCTCATCTCACCCCATCTCACTGCTTCATCTCACAACGTCTCACCGCCTCGTCTCGCCTGCCCCTCGCCCCCCTCACCGTCCAGTACATCTTCGCCTCCAATCGGCTCCAGCACGTGCCGGGGGCGCGCCGGGGGTGGTGCCGCGGCAGGAACGACATGCTCAGACGCCGCCGCCGCGACGCCTCTCCCCGTTCCATCCGCGATAGTAGCGCGTCTGGCCGCGGGTCGCGTGCGTGCGGCGAGGTCGCTAGCAGCTCTTGCGGCGACCTCCACGCGTGTGCGCGCTCCCTCGCATCCACCTCGCGCGGCTCTTCACCGGCTTCTCCTCGTCTCGCCGCACGAGATCCGCCTATTTGCGCGCTTTCCGGCCACACGTATCGCGAGTCGCTGCCTGCGCGGTTGTCCCTGTCGGCTACGCGCTGCCAGGTGTCGGAATCTCGGCCGCGGGGAAGCGCGACGGGGCCACGCGACGCACTAGCGGCGTGAGGGGTGGGGGCGAGCGAGACGAGGAGGAGGAAGGCCGCGCCCACGACGGAAGCGAGTGGGCTCAGCGGCGCCGGGCGATCGGCGGGTCTCCGCCATCCCCACCACGTTTGCGGCGCCCGCCCCTTGCCATGCGCCATGGCGCGGTGCCGCCCAACGATGGTTGCGAATGCCGCGATCGAACGGCGATCAACCGAGAAGTGCGAATTTAAGAGCTACCGAGAAAGTGCTACTTGGGGCGATGCCTGGCGTTCGGGCCGTGTAGGTTTGAGTTGACACACAAGCTACGATGGGTGGAGATGAATGGCAACTATGGCGGTTGGTGGGGCACATCTAATCAAGGCAGATCACGAAATTGGCGTGAGTTGCTTTGGCGGTGCTGGAACCTGGAGAGGCAAACAACCAGGTGCTGGCGTCTGGTTGGACGTTGCTGTGCTACCCTTCGCAAGCTCGCTCGCTGTTCGCAGACCGCAGAATTGGGGCGAATCTCCTGTCCATCTGGAGCGTGGCAGGAGGTAGGACAGCCGTCGGATTCATTGGCATGGGTGGTCAGCAACAGTGACGGGCGTGCTCTGCGCGATGGGGGCTGACGGCGACTGGAGCTGAGGACTCAGAATTTTCCGATTGCGCCGACAGGTCGTTCAGAGTCACGAAGTTCTATTTTTGCAAATGTCAACCCAGCCGGGGTTCGTGAATGGTTCTGTGGAAATACGGCCTGGTATGCAGGAAACATAATTGAGACGAAATCGGCATCATCTGGGCGAAGGTGGCATGGAGACGTGACGCGACAAGAGGGTAGGTTGCAGTTACACCTGACGCCAGGAGAGGGGCGCAGGTGAAAACTGTACAGGTCCTTCTCAATAACCATTCGACTGTTGGAAACCCAGGCTCTCAACTTGAGCAGGATGCAAAGACTGAGGGAAGCGGTACAGGGAGCAGTGCCAAGGGGCCTACATTTAAGTGAGTTAAGGGCTCGTTCTGGGCTCGGGGCAAGCCCCGAGACAGAACTTCGGGGCACCAATTATACGGATAAGATGAATCAAAGTTGGGGCTCGGGCGATCTCCCCCGTATAGCGGATGCTCTGAAGTTTGCCGCGGGGCTTGCCCCGAGCCCTGAACGCGCCCAAGGGGTGCGTGGAAAGTATGTTGGCAGCTCCATTGGTCCGCTCCGTTCGTCCATTCGTCCGTTGGGAGACTTTGGGCTGCTTAAAACCCGCAGACCAAATTGTTAGCGACGGTCTTCAAACGCACTGCGTTTGAAGCGGGTTTGGGCGAAGGTTACGAGGGCTGTTTTGCTTGGGGGGGGGGGGGGTCTTTCTCAAGTTCAGTGCATGGTGTGTTTCGGAACTGCGTTGTGTTTTGGTTCCACCGCCGTTCATTTAACAAGATCTGGATCTGACGGTAAAAAACTCTACTGTGGTTTGGACGCACTTAGCAATTCGGACACACCAACACACCTCAGAGTTGTGATCGGACGGCTGCGAATAGAAATGTGAAGCTTGTGAAAATCTAACGGTCCAAATCACAAGCTTGTTCAATTTTTTTTTATTTTTTTTTTCCCGCCACGGTTACGTGAATGTTTCTGATTGGTTGCTTACCCACCCCTACTGTTGTGTTTTGCGACAATCATTTGCTCTGACGAATTTTGTAAAAGCTTCGCAGGCCCCGAACACAAGTTCATACGCAGTGCGTATGAACTATTTGGGCTACGGGCTTTAACATTCGATTCCAGTCACTAGGTTATTCAAGTGAGGCAAACCAACATCTTGACCTCTGGGTTGTGTAGCTAGCAACCCTACACAATTGGTATGCTTTTTTCGGGCACCAGTCTAAACGCCTCTAGGCTTCTTCTCGTTTCCAATTTTAAGAGTAAATTAAAACTGAAATTTTATATTTGCCCATAAAGAAGAAACTTCACTAGGTACCAACCTTCTCGCCCTCCCAAACCCATTTTTTTTTATTAAACAAAGTTTTTCTTCCTATAGCTAATTGATTCGTTCTTCCCATAGTAGGATTTATATAAAATTCTTGATTATTTCCCAACCAACACTTTTTATTTCCTTATTATTTCCCAACCAACATCTCACCGCTCTAAGGATCATTAGAGCACAAACATTGATAGAAAACACATCTAATTATTTTTGTCGATATTCAGTAAGATTAATAACAAAATATCGATCGGCACATGCGTGCGTGTTTGTCCATTTCGTACGCATTCCACAATCAAATTAGATGGAAGAACAAGAGAGTACATACCCGCTCGATACGAACAACATGGGCGTTACATAATAATCGCCAACAATTTCACGAAAGTTGTAAAAAACATCTATGGTTCCTACTTTTCCATCGTCGATAATTACGGCAGATGGAAAATAAGGGTGGCATACGTAGTTTCCGACAACAGTAAAAATGCGCGAGACCAAATGAATAGTATGTCCCATATAAAAACAATAAGCACACATAAAATTTACAAAACGCATCGAACAAGCACCGCGCCCTGATGCAAGCACACCAATGTGACACATGTGCTCACCGACAAATTGCAACAGAGTGCGCCCACAACGTGCAAATACACGCAAGGAAATGCATATGACAACCAAGATAGTGATGCATGCATCAACGAGGATAAACGAATGCTTCCGTGCCGCAGCGCCCGAGATTGACATGTACACTTCGATAGCAAAGTTGCCAAATTGACAACGACAATCTCGAGCTACGTGTACCACTTGGCACATATGACCCCGCCCCGATGCACGCACACCAAAATAGCACATGTGCACCCGACAAATCGCAACGGAGTGCGCCAACGGAGTGCCAACAGATATGAGGAATCGCACAAAATGAAGTGATGCGTGCAACAAGGAGGATGCACGAATGCTTCCATACTGCAACCGAGATTGACATGTACACTTTGGAAGCAAAGCTGCCAAATTGACAACGACAATCTCGAGCTGCGTATAGCACTTGGCATATATGCACCCCGCACTGATGCACGCACACCAAAACGGCAAATGTACACATGAAAAATTGCAACAAAGTGCCAACACACACAAGGAATCGCACAAGAGGCAGTGATGCATGCAACAAGGAGGATACAAGAATGCTTCCATGCTGTAGCCGAGATTGACATGTACACTTTGGGAGCAAAGCTGTCAAATTGACAACGACAATCTCGAGTTGTGTGTAGCAGTTGGCATATATGCACACTGCTCTGATGCACGCACACCAAAACGACACATGTGCACCCCACAAATTGCAACATAGTGTGCCAACGGGGTGCCAACACACATGAGGAATCGCAGAAGAGAAAATCACGCATGCAACAAATAGGATACACGAATGCTTCCATGATGCAACCAAGATTGACATGTACACTTTGGGAGCAAAGCTGCCAAATTGAAAGCGACAATCTCGAGCTGCGTGTAGCACTTGGCATATATGCACCCTGTGTCGAGAAACTAGGTTAAGAACTAGGCAAAGGAAAGCAGCGAGAGGTTTTAGACTAGGAGAAAATGTCGAGAGAGAAGAGAGTGAGATTAGAAGAGAGAGGGATACAAGGAGGGAGTTGTACCCTCTACAATAGGATTCACTAAGGTAGCACACCTACTAAGCGTAAAAAAATAATTATTTAAGTATATAATTTGACACCCTACCCCGATATACGCACACCAAAGCGAAACATGAGCACCTGACAAATTGCAACAGAGTGCGCCAACAGCGTGCCAACACGTACGAGGAATCGCACAAGAGGAAATGATGGATGCAACAAGGACGATACACGGAAGGTTAAAAAATGCGGTTTTAAAAAAATACAGTACCTATTATTCGACCGTTGTTTCGTGGATTTTGGGAGATAATGCCGTTTTTTAGCTAGAACATGTCTAAATTTTTATTCATATTGATTGTAAGACAGCCTAATCATCATCCACAGCCGTACCTTTTGTCCGCCCCAATGTGAGATCTGCGCATTTCGACAGGCGAAATGCTAAATTGTCAATAATATATATAAGTGTGTGTGTGTGTGTGTGTGTGTATGCGTGTCTGTGTGTGTTTGTGTGTGTGTGTGTGTACGTGTATGCGTGTGCATATGTGTGTATGTATGTGTGTGTGTATGCGTGCGTGTGTGAGCGTGTGTGTGTGGGTGGGTGTGTGCGTGTGTGTGTGCATCTGTGTGTGTGTGTATATGTGTATGTGTGTGTGTATGTGTATGTGTGTGTAGACTAGGTAGGTGTTCTATCGGTTTTATTGTAGAGGGGACAACATTTTTCTTGTACCTCTCTCTCTTCTCTACTCCACCCCTTTTCTCTCTCTACTTTCTCCTGTTAGAAATAGATTGCAAATCCCACTTTTATATTTGTACTTGTATATCGTAGTTTAGGTTAGGAATGTTCTAGTGGGTTGGGGTGTACTCACAAATCCCAACCTCACCCAATTGTGATCTCCCCAATATCCAATTACCCAATTGGAGATTCTGGAGATCACAATGGGGATTCCCTCCGAATCCCCCTTCATCCATTCTCTCTCACCTTGCCATGTACTTATAGAGCCTTGGGCTCCTTACCTAATTAATGATTTCAGCTCTATTTCTTATATGGTATCAGAGCGACATATCCGCACACGCGAATCAAGGTCCTAGTCTTAAAGTGCCCGTGCTACGTTCACTTTATCGTCGCGACATTCATCTCGAGTCGTTGGAATTTTCAACGTGCTCCACTCCGCAGTCGCGCCTCTCATCGTCGACCGCCTTCCCATCATCGATTTCCTCTTTGGTTCTCCTTGGTCGAATCTCAATTTCGACCATCTCTTAAAACTCGTTTTCGAGTTTCCCCTCGGACCCCGCCAGAATAGGCAAACTCCCCTCGCAGAATCGCCTCCGCGAACGTCTCGCGTCAAGCAAGAGCAGGTACACAGGTGGAAGCGGAGTGGAGCTGATTGCGGAGCTGGTTGCGGAGCTGGTTGCGGAGCTGGTTGCGGAGCTGGTTGCGGAGCTGTGTAGCTGCGGGACAAGGCCTGGGGGTGTGTGGGGGGGTGTGTGGGTCCGGGGTTAAACATAGTCTCAGATTTAGTTTCAAGTCGGCGTTTTAACGAATTTCCGCCAACGCCATTTCCTTCTCAGCGGCATTTCGGCGAAGCCGCCGGAGTGATTTTCAGCAGTTCTCGTCGACCAATTTCCAGAATTGCCGCGCTGCGCACCGAAGTTCCTATCGGGGACTTAAGAGCGTCGCTTCGCGAAAATCAAGTGGCAATGGCTTACTCAACCGCTTCACTCGCCAACCCGATCCCACTCCTTCGTCTCGAGCCGGACGGCACATGCTCCAACTACAAGGTTTGGCGCTATGGTGTCGACAAGCACCTCCTTAGTCACGAGGTGAAGGGGCTCGAGCTCATCGACGTCCTTCTCAACATCGGTGAAGGCAAAGAGCCTCCTTAACCTGAGAGGTCCGTCGATCCAACCAATTCCACCGCCAAAGCAGTTTATGCTGGTGCATTGCTCAAGTACAAGAATTGGGAGAAGGCGGATGGCGCGGTCATTAGTGTCTTCATGGGCACCACTCCTTCCGAACTCGCCGAAACCTACCACAACTACTTGTCTGCCAACGCCATTTGGCTCTACCTCGAAGACCGCTTCCTGAACAAGACTGCAGTGGGAGTTGCTATACTCATCCCCAGCATGTTCCAAGTGCGTCTCGAGGACTCGCCAGGCATGGCGGACTGTGTCACCAAGGTGCAGTCGTGAACTCAAGCAGTTGGGGATAGTCTTCCCCGAGCAAGCCCCTGCAGCCGCTCTCCTAGTCGGCCTCACTCTGGCATACGAAGTCACACGCATGATGCTCTTGGGCCTTGCTCCTGCGGACCTCACGTTTGCCAAAGTCTCATCCGTGCTCCTTTCTGCCGAAAGGGACAACAGCGCCCAAGCCAAGGCCAATGCAATCCGCGCTCCTGTGCCTCAGGCCTATGCCGCTTCGGCACCATTCCAGCACAACCGCTTCCCCCCGTGTCCCTACGTCATCAAGCACGTCCCTTGTGCCTGTTGTGTGATGTCATCATATGCTATCACATTCTGTCTGCCTCCCATCCCTTGTTTCAATTCGCATGGATGGTTTGACTATGTGTGAAAGAATTTGTGTGGTGTGTGTTCTGGAGTTTGGGAATGTGGTTTGTGTTATTCTGTCTGAGCATGTATTTGTGATGATAGATCTTGAGAAGATCTTTCCGATGCAACAAGAATCGCTTCAATCGGAGCAAGAACGCGAAAGCTAAGAAGATTCAAAGTTCATGAGCTTGCGTTACAATTGCGGCGGTTACAAAGTGAAGTTGTGGGGTGACTCTATATGGAGTTGGAACCTTTGGGGTTGGGGAAATTTGTCACTCTACTGTAACAGCTGCAAATTGGTTGGGAACAACCAAGCTAGGTTGGCAAGGGTGGCCAACTTGGATGGATTGGTTGGGAAGGGACAAATGTCAAAGTTGGGGTTCCTAGAGGGAGGGAAACTTTGTGCTTATGGGGTTTCCTTGGTTGAGGACTCTCTTTAGACCTTCCCTCTCATCCCTCTCTTTGATCCCAACCTTTCTCTTGCTCCACTAATTTCTTGTGAGATTCTTGAACTTTGATTGAACTTTTGAGATTGAGTTAAGTTCTCCTCCTACAGCTTACCCCCCAGTGCGTCGAAAGACATAGCGTCGCGAAGACTCCATCAATCAACGTGATTCAAATTGAGCATGGTAGCTAAGATTACAAGCTCAAACATTCCGACTTTCGCGACATTCCAACAGCTAGTGTTTTGTCGACGTCGTTTCTTGTGAAGACGACTTTTTCTGTCCAGAATTTCGGATTTATATTTTGAGTAATTCTAGCTCCTAAGTTCACCTAGACTCCGTCCAAAACTCTAACAGTGCCGGCCAGGTGTGTGGCGGCACTAACCACGCCCTTGTCTCATGCTTCAAGAAGAAGGATGATGAGTGGTATGCCGTCAATGGGACCACCTCGAAGACGCGAAGCTGGATAGTGAATCGTGCTCCTCGCAAGATCAATCAAGTTGAAGTGCAGGAATCCGTGCAGGCTGCTGTAGCTCCCCCTGCTAATGTGCGCATGAACATGTTGTTCTGTGGCACTGCCATCATTAATGAGACAATTTCGCAGGGTCCCGGCTCACAAAGCACCTCAGCCACAATAGAGTTCACCCTCGACAGTGGGGCCACTCACACAGTTCTCAAGGAAGAACACTCCTTCAAGCCATACAAGAAACCAATCCCTCTACTAGGAGCAGACTCCAGTTTCACATCACACGCCAAGGGCTCCTCCACAGTTCCGTGCCCAGCTTTCCCTTTCGGGCAGTGTCACAAGCATGTGTGTTTCCACACTATGCCAGAATCTCGTGGCCCAACACAAGCTCCAACGGGCAGGCAGCACACTCGGATCACTGTGACCTCCTCGATCCTTAGTCCAACAAGCTCCTAGCACGCTTCACACTCAACAGCAGCAACCTCTATACGGTGCGTTCACCTGCACCTCTCGCCACCCTCTCCCAAGCGCAAGCTGCCAACACCACTCCATGTTCCAGTCGCAGCTTCGCCAACCCAACCATCCTCTACCACCATCGCTTGGGTCACCCCAACTTCCGTACGCTTGCCGACATCGGTTCCAAGAAACTTCTTCTTGGCCTCCCATCGGCGCTTCCTCTACCAACAGACTCACCTGCACCCACCTGCTTGGACTGCACCAAGAGCAAGCTCAGGCAGCAGCCGCACCCTTCCTCCCCATCTGTCGCAGCTGCTCCGCTGGACCTAGTGCACATGGATGTCTGGGGCCCAGCTCCAGCCGCATCCCGAGGCGGTCATCGGTACTTTCCTACACTAGTCGATGACCACTCGCGGTATGTTTCTGTGCACCTCCTGCATACCAAGGCGGAGGCACCTAACCTCATCATGGCATGGGTGCGCCAGGCTCAAGTCACATTCGGCACTCCTCTGAAGTGCCTCCATTCTGATAGCGGGGGAAAATTTCGTAATAGCAAACTAGATAACTTCTGCGTGGCCCAAGGGATTCGGCAAACCTTTACGCTCCCCAAAAGCCCCTAGCAGAACGGCATTGTAGAGAGCCGCAACCACACCTTGGTTCAGATCGCTCGCTGCCTCCTCAGTCACGCCAACGCACCACGGTCACTCTGGGGATATGCCCTCTTCCATGCGGCTTTCCTCTACAATCTTTATCCGCATCCCCACCGGCCCAACACCACACCTACCACTCTCTGGCTTGAAGCCACGCCTTCCGCCCGCTCTCTACGCGTCTGGGGGTGTACCGCGTATGTGTTGCTCAGCCCCTACATGCGCAGGAAGCAAGGTGGCAAGCTTGGTCCCAAAACCTAGACCTGCATGAACCTGGGGCACAACTCTGACTCCCCAGACTACTTATTCCTCAACATCCATAGTCTGGGGAGCTCGAACCCGGCAATCATTCGCACACCTACGATCCTACGGTACATGTATTGGAGGCAATTCTACCAGAAGCCAAAGTGTTACAAGCCTCGACATAACTTCGACGACGCAGGAGAATGCCCAGCAACACGATGGTGGTGATCCATGAGGGCGACACAGATTGCACAAAACAATTACGCGCTCTATCAACTGTACATCGGGAGCACAGATGAGCATACCAGGTAGTTGCCATCCGTGGATATCCCAAGGGGAGAAGCAAGTAAACTTCATACCCTCGAGCTACCCAATTACCGGCAGCAATGGAGTAACACCTGTGCATCACGACACGAGTGTTCCCTGGTAGTTACAACGGTTACACCCATCAAGAACACTCTTCTTCGAACCGTTACGAGCATCCTCTGCAGCAGCCGCTGCCGCGAGTGTCTACAGCCACCACTACCGCAGCAGACAACTACAAGAACACCCAATCCTGATGGATATTCCTCCAAACCATGGAGATGACACTGGACCTTCTTCTAGAATGATTTCAAGGCCCGGCCTGGCACTACATCTACGATTTCCTGCTTGTGGGATGGAGATACCACTACGCTCTGGAGCAATGTGGTTATGCCATATGCCCTCAAGAGCTCTGAGAAAAGAGACTCTTATGAGGATGGGAGGACAACAATGCTATTCAAGTCGTCATGGCCCAATTACTTTCAACCAGTTCATAAAACCTGTGTCACCAATCAATCCATCACTAGCATCACATGCACGGAAAATGATAGGCGTGATCGTGAGCGCCGAGGCCACTATGAATAGAGGAATACACATTACTCCAATGGCAACCCCACAAGCAAAACCGGAGCAGATTCAACATTGATGCTAAGTAGCTGAAACGACATCGACGTCATCGAAGCTGTTACGACAACAGATTGAGGACACATGACAACCCAGTGGACGTACACCTATACGTGCATCAAGACACCGAGGCCAATTGATGGAATCCGTGCTAAACTGGACACGCATAAGGCATACTGGAGTCACCGTCATTGTCACCAACAACCTATTGGAAATGGAAGAGGAGTCAAATGGGTTGAGTGCATGAATCCTTATATCTCATTGACCACGACCATGGATTTGTGCTCTACCGATGAGCATGGTGACATCTTCGTACGACAATCACTTGGCAACAAGTCTCTTCGCAACGGCACGCAGCAATTACAACGAAACTACGGTATACGGGCCGTATACGACTGCTACGTCAACCTTGAACGATTGGTGGTTCCTTGACCACATGGAGCAGTTATCATTGCTACAGCATGCTACGGTGCAGCTGAATTCTATTGACCGCAACTCAAGCATGGACTTATCACCATTCGCTACGCTACTCTACAACTTGAGTTGGAGCGTGACATGTCCCAATACTTCACCATGGGATACCTGCTACCTGCACTCGTACAGGCTTATAAGTGTGTGGAATAAAGTACAGAGGAGCTGCTGTTCAAGCACAACTTTGTTGGCTTGATTTTCTCTGACTACTTTGAGCCTCACTACCCTCAGTATTTGCTGAAAAAACTTAGCGCTTTCAGCATCTACCCAGTTTTGAGGGGGGGAAGTGTGAGAGGATGAGGCTTGCCAAATCCTTGATCACAACCATTTGCTATTTGCTTTATAGAGTGTTATTTTGTGTGTTTTTTATTTCCTAGAAATCCCTACACTCGATCCTACACATTGATATATTTTACATATATCATATGTGTTACGGAGTGTTTCAGACTTTCCTTTCGTGACACGTTTTCTATTGCGTGGAGTGTTCCGTCACTGTCACCGTATCTCTAGAATCCCTACCGTGCTTCTAGGAGATGTTCCTACGGACGGTTCCACTCATTTCTAGAACTCTCTTAGAAGGTCCTAGTTACCCTTCCCTAGAGTTCTCGTAGGTATGAATAGCATTGCCTCTTTGCTTGTATTAAGACATTCAATTCTACATTCAATTCTTGATTAGTATCATTGAAGCTTCCACTAAATCCTAGACTTGTGACAGAGTGGTACTCCAATGTGGCGGTGGAGGGGCATGCCGATGCTGGCATTGTAGAGTGGTATGCGAAATGCCTAATCCTATTTCAACTCCGTGTTGGGAGGGAATTGAGACCATATGCTTTCGTCAAGTATTACCAGGAGATGGCACATGTTGACCGAGCTATGGGGTGCAAGCAGTTACGGTGGGCTCCTATTCATGAGCGATATCGTGTCATTGTCATGAGAATCATTCGTCAAGCGGTAGAGCTTGTGCGGACTGGACCAGACGAGAACCTGTGGCTTCTCAACCGATTTATGTTCTAGACCTGATGGTGTTACATCCCCATTGTTAAATCGTCGAACTGTTGTTACAATATTCCATTTGTCTATCTAATACGTTTAGATTAAGTGTCATTATTGCGAACTGTGATTGAATCGGCGTGCGGCCAAAGGCGTCTACAGCGTGGCGGGCCACACAAATCCAACTAGTGGTGATAATATGTACACGTTACAGCCGGCGTGCCACGCTGTAGTGATGGGATTGTTGACGTAGCTGGGACACATGCCATTTGCTGGCTCATCCGCGTGGAGCTGGCATGCATGGACGGCTTTGAAGATGTTGTTCTGGTCACTCGGAAGGGAAACTAGGACCTTCTAAGAGAATTCTAGAAATGAGCGGAACCGTCCGTAGGAACATCTCCCAGAAGCACGGTAGGGATTCTAGAGATATGGTGACAGTGATGGAACACTCCACGGAATAGAAAACGTGTCATGCAAGGAAAGTCTGAAACACTCCGTAACAACAGATATGATATGTGTAAAATATATCAATGTGTAGGATAGAGTGTAGGGATTTCTAGGAAAGGGAAAACTCACATAATAACAAACAATATATAGCAAATAGCAAATGGTTGTGATCAAAGTTTCTGCAAGCCTCATCCTCTCACACACTCACTCCCATAGAACGATGGCAATGCCCGAATGTGGTGCGGTAGACGAATGAAGGCATCATTCAATGCGGCTGGCACTGCCACCACATTATGCAGCTGTGTGTTGTTGTAAAAAAAAGCGTGGAAGTATTGGGTAGATTGAAAACATGAGTATGTGTGTAGTTCGCGTTATCGAGTTGGAGCGTGCAATGAGCGAATACCTGAATGCCCTCAGTTTAGCGAGACGGGGCGTCCATTCTCGGCGAACGCGCGTGCTGATACCTGTTGGTGCAACCCTATGGCTTGCACTCGGCTTGTCGTCCTTGTTTGTGTCTGTGCATGCATGGCATGGAATGAATTGTGAGTCTATGTCATTGCTATCCAGTGCTTGTGTGTGTGTTTGAATGGTGTATCACAATGTGGTTTGTGTCGGTCAAGACATTAGCGAGTTTTTACAACTCGCATGTCAAGTCGTCGTTTGTGTGTCGCATGTGTTTTTTCTATTTTGTCGAGTGTGAAGTGTCCATCGTGTCGCAGGTGTGTGCAGCAAGCCCCCATCAACTCAAGAAGAATTTATCTTGCAGATCCAAGAACAAGAGCTCAAGATTTCAAGCCCAAGGGACGCGGATAAATATTAAATAGTGAAAATAGTAACGCTACTTCGTGTAGTGTTACATTTCACTTGGTGTAGCCCCTTGGAGGGTTGGTTTCGAGAATCTTCATGGTTGGGGACTCTGTGGTGGTGTACCACCAACCTGGACCTCGGCTCTTGGGGTATGTAGAAGCTGGGAACTATCTCCCTCTCGAAATCTTCTTGCTAAGTTTGTACTTCTAAGACTATAGTGGCTGCTATACCTCCTGCCAGTCAAACCGCCATAGCGTCGTCAAATCCTTATGGAATTTTATGATTCAACTTGCTGCTGATAGGCAACATCAACACGCTCCAGATTCAATTTACAGATCACCGTTTAATTCAGCGACCAGATCGTTATCAATATTTGAAGCCGTTTGACGGAAATCCGACTGTGCTCTCTATCTCTCATTATAGGCACATCTAAGCCTATTGTGATTATAACAAGTGGTATCAGAGCCCCTTGGAGCCGTCTCGACCATGCCTAGACCTGAGGAAGGGGGTGGCAGAGGTGCTGGAGGCAGAGAAGACGCCCAAGCACAAGGTCAACACCAAGATCCACCCGTTGCTCCGGTGCAACCTAGCCTTGGACCCTCTAGGGATGAGCCTAGAGTGTTTGGCCTTGACAAGTTCAACGGTGACAACTTTGCTGAGTGGTCCTTCAAGATGGAGAACATCTTCGACCACTATGATCTGCTGGAGGTGATGGAAGGAACGGAGAAGCGCCCCGAGAACGACCCGGAGAAGAGCCCGTGGGTGCGGAAGAGCGCACAAGGCTACCTTCTACGTGGGCAAGCGTTGGGGAGCAGCCAAATCCGTCACATCAAGCCTTTTCAGCGTGAACCAGCAAAGGGACCAAAGGCATGGGCTGCTCTCAAGGGTGTACACGCTCCTGCAACAGCGGCGGTGGCTGTGGTTTTGGAGCGGCAAATGGCGGCCCTTCGAATTGACGAAGGCGAACCGGTGGAGGAAGGAGTGCAGAAATTCTTCGACTTGTTGACACGGCTCGAAGGAGCTGACCTGAACTATAGTGACCTTCAAAGGAAGACCAAGCTGCTGACCTTACTTTCGGAATCATGGTCCTCGCTCATCATCAACCTTAATCGAGATCTGCCCCGTCTCTCACTCGAAGATGTGAAGCGGGAAATCTTACAAGAAGATTTCTTCCGTCGCGAATTGGCGGGTTCCGATGGTGCTGGAGTTGCAAGCATGGGCCGTGGGCACTGTTATAATCACAATAGGCTCAGATGTGCCAAAAATGAGAAAATATGTGCACAGTCAGAATTCCGTCAGCCAGCTTCAAATATTGATGCTGATATGATGTGTGCTTCAAACGGTGATCTGTAAACTGGATCTGGAGCGCGATGTTGTCGCCTATCAGCAGCAAGTTGAATATTATAATTCCATGAAGATTTGACAACGCTATGGCGGTTTAACTGGCAGGAGGTACAGCAGCCACTATATTCTTAGGAGTACAAAAACTTAGGAAGAAGAATTCGAGAGGGAGATGGTTCCCAGCCTCTACATACCCCAAGAGCCGAGGTCCAGGTTGGTGGTACACCACCACAGAGTCCCCAACCATGAAGAGTCTCGAAACCAACCCTCCAAGGGGCTACACCAAGTGAAATGTAGCACTACACGAAGTAACGTTACTATTTTCACTATTTAATATTTATCCGCGTCCCTTGGGCTTGAAATCTTGAGCTCTTGTTCTTGGATCTGCAAGATAAATTCTTCTTGAGTTGATGGGGGCTTGCTGCACACACCTGTGACGCGATGGACACTTCACACTTGAGAAAATAGAAAAACACATGCGACACGCAAACGACGACTTGACATGCGAGTTGTAAGAACTCACTAATGTCTTGACCGACACACACCACATTGTGAGACACCATTCAAACACACACACAAGCACTAGATAGCAATGACATAGACTCACAAGTCATTCCATGCCATGCATGCACACACACAAACACGGACGACAAGCCGAGTGCAAGCCATAGGGTTGCACCAACAAACTCCCCCTCGGATTGTTGGCCTTAGAATCTGCTCCCCTTAGTTCAGAGCCATCCCAGCAAGCTTGCAACACTTCCAATGCTGCTGCTCAACCAGCCTCTTGGTCATCATATCAGCAGGCTGCGCCGTCGTCTTCACGTAGTGCAACTCCACTTCACCCGCGGTTGCCATGCTCCTCACCCAATGCCACTTCACCTTCATGTGCTTGGTAAGGCCATGAAGAACGGGGTTCTTAGCCAAAGCAATAGCACCCTGGCTATCACAATAGAGGGGGGTAGGTCCTTGCTGCTCCTCCCCCAATTCAGCTAGCAAACGCCGCTGCCACACAACCTCTCTTATGGCACGGAAGAGTGCCATGTACTCGGACTCCACCGAGCTCAATGCTTGGTCCACTTGTTTCTTGCTCTCCCAAGCTGTTGGTCCTCCACCAACACAGCAGATGAAGCCTCCCACACTTGTCATGTCCTCTGGTTCTTGTTAGGATTAAGGACAGAGTCTAGGTGAACTTAGGAGCTAGAATTACTCAAAATATAAATCCGAAATTCTGGACAGAAAAGTCGTCTTCACAAGAAACGACGTCGACAAAACACTAGCCGTTGGAATGTCGCGAAACTTGGATATGTTGTAGCTCTTGATCTCAGCTACCGTTCCCAATTTGAATCACGTTGATTGATGAAGTATTCGCGACGCTATGGCTTTCGACGCACTAGGGGGTAAGCTGTAGGAGGAGAACTTAACTCAATCTCAAGAGTTCAATCAAAGTTCAAGAATCTCACAAGGAATTTGAGGAGCAAGAGAAAGGTTGGGATAGAAAGAGAGGGACGAGAGGGAAGGTCCCAAGAGAGTCCCCAACCAAGGAAACCCCATAAGCACAAAGATTCCCTCCCTATAGGAACCTCAACTTTGACCTTTGTCCCTTCCCAACCAATCCATCCAAGTTGGCCACCCTTGCCAACCTAGCTTGGTTGTTCCCAACCAATTTGCAGCTGTTACAGTAGAGTGACAAATTTCCCCAACCCCAAAGGTCCCAACTCCATATAGAGTCACCCCACAACTTCACTTTGTAACCGCCGCAATTGTAACGCAAGCTCATGAACTTTGAATCTTCATAGCTTTCGCGTTCTTGCTCCGATTGAAGCGATTCTTGTTGCGTCGGAAAGATCTTCTCAAGATCTATCATCAAAATACCTGCTCAAACAAAAATAACACAGAACACATTCCCAAACTCCAGAACACACCACACACAAATTCTTTCACATTCAAACCACACATGCAAGTTGAAAACATGGGATGGGAGGCAGACAGAATGTGATAGCATATGATGACATCACACAACAATCTCCCCCTCTGGCTGCCAACCATCATCGACCATACCACATCTCAAGCATGCATACTCAATGCACACTCATCCCAGCAAGCTTCATGCCCTTCCAATGATCCGCCTCCGCCAGACGCTTAGTGAAAATATCTGCTGCCTGCTGATGGGTCTTCACTATCTCCAGCCGCACCTCCTTATCAAGGATTCTCCTCACCCAATGCCACTTAGGCCTTATGTGTTTTGTCAGCCCATGCAGACAAGCATTCTTGGCGAGCTTCACAGCGGACTCATTGTCACAAAACACAACTGTCGGCTTCTCCTGACCAACTCCCAACTCCTCCAACAAACGCCTTAGCCACACTACTTCCTTGGCCCCATGGTGTAAGGCCATGTACTCAGGGATTGGTGCCCAGTAGCAGTGAGCGATCTCATCTTCCTCAATCTGCTCAACCACACTCCCAGCCTGCACCACATTCGGCTTGCCTCTTCCCCCATAGGTCAGCCTCACAGGAGGGCGCACATCCCTCCTAGGACGCTCAGGCGGGTGTGGAACTCGAGGTGGAGATTCATGCTGCTGCTGCTGCTGCTCCACCTCAGCTGCTCCCCCTTCCTCAGTCACCCCAGACATCTCCTCCTCTGACACTGCAACCTCCACCTGTCTTGAAGGCTGCTGCAACTCATCTGCCTCCACAATGAGTGGTGTAGATGGAAGCTTCTGTTGCTGCTGCTTCCATTCCTTATAGTACAGGGACTCAAGAAACTTCACATCCCTTGACACTGTCAGCTTCTGGGTGGTCAGGTCCCATAGCAGCCACCCCTTGTGATCCTTTGCAATCCCCAAGTGCACACCCCATCTTCCAGAAGCCTCCAACTTCCCCCTTTTCTCCTTGGGCACATGAAACACCACCATGCACCCAAATGCCCTCAGCATGTTCACCGCTGGAGCACTCCCATACCACTTGGCATATGGGATCCACTCCTTATCTCCAACTGTAGCCAGCACCCTATTCTTCACAAGGGCGACCTGCCTCAGTGCAGACACCCAAAACGGATCAGGCAGCCCTGCACGCCCAAGGAGAGTGCGTGCCCCCTCCTGCAGGGTCCTGTTGAACCTCTCAGCCACGCCATTCTGCTGCGGGTTGTAGGGCACTGTCAGTTGATGCTGGATCCCCTTCCTCTTCAACTCCCCCTCAAAATCAGCTCCAATGAACTCCCCACCATTGTCACTGCGGATCACCTTCACCTTGTGTCCGCATTCCCTCTGAGCTCTAGGCATCCACTCCTTAAGGACAGCCGCTGCCACCTCCCCCTTGCTCTTCAAAGGGTAAACCCACACTGCCCGAGTGTGGTCATCCACAATTGTCAAGAAATAGCGGCTGCCTGAGAGGGAAGGGGCTCTTGTGGGCCCCACCACATCCATATGCACAAGTGCAAGTGGGGTCTTGGCTGGTCCTGTAGTGCTGTTGAAGGGGAACTTGGAGAACTTGGTCTCCAAGCATGTAGGGCAGCTCCCAATCTCCTTCACTCCCCCTTTCACCTCCAAGCCCTTCAGGCTCCCATCCTTCACCAACTTCTGCAGCATAGGGAAGTTCACATGACACAGCCTCTCATGCCATGTCTCCCAATCGGCCTCTCCACTCCTTGGTGAAGCCTTAGCCCATGCCGCACTCGCATCCACACCAGCAAGCACCTCACCATGTGTCTGCTGCTTCTGCACTTTCTTGACTGCTTCCAGGACCCCATCAGTTGGTGCAGTTGCATCTCCTCCTGCTGTTGCCTTTGCCGCTGCTGCCGTTGCTGCTGTTGGAGTCTTCCCATTCCAAGGGATGATGGGCAGCTGCCACAGGTCCTTGATGCAGCTGGTCTCCTCTTCCAGACTCCACAGCACCTTCTTCCCAAGCTTAGCACGGCAGCTGGTTGGTCCAAAGGTCACTTCGGCCTTACTCTTCTGCAGTCGCCGCACAGAGAGAAGGTTAGCAGACAAGCCTTTAACCAGCAGAACATTCCCAAGCCCCACAAGCTCCCCATTAGCTCCCTTAACCTTGGCATTCCCAACACCAATCACGGGGAGCAAAGCACCTGACGCTGCTGCCACATACTTAATCTTCCCAGGGGGTTTTACCTCATCAAGCAAATCTGCCCGTGGAGTCATGTGACTGGTGCAACCCGAATCAATCACCCAGTGCGTGAGAGGGTGCATCACAACCTTTCCCACAGATCCCACATCACCCTCATGCCCATGCACATCCTCAACCATAACAAACAAACCAGGATAGGCATTACCTTGTGCACCTTCACCTTGTGCACCTGAGCCTTGCACAGCGCCACCTTGTGCGCGTTCACCACTGGGCGGCTTCATGCCTGGAGGTGCCCATCCCTCCAGCCTGCTGAAGCACTTGAACCAAGGATGCCCAACCTTCTTGCAGTACCAGCACGTGCCCTCCATTCTGGTACTCCCCCTGCCACTAGAGCTCCCATGCCCCTCATTATAGTCACCTCGGCCTCTACCTCTGCCAAAGCTCCTCCCACGGCCTCGGCCTTTCCAACCCCCTCTTCCTCTGCTGCGCCCTGCAGCTCCATACCCCTCAGCAGTCTTAGTGGCAGCACCGCCTCCCACATGGCGTCTGCGGAAGTCCTCCTGCAGAATCTGCTGCCTTAGCCACTCAGGTGTCCATTGATCTTGCTGAGAGTTGAGGGTGGGGATGAGGTTGTCCCAAGAGTTGTCCAACACCGAGATGATCTTGGTGCACTGCTGCAGCTGAGATACACTGCTGCCCGCTGCTGCCATCCTTGCATAGGTGTCCTTGATCTTGTCAAGGACCGGCTTCACATCGTCCCCTGGTCGCATGGAGATGGCAGCAAGTTCCTTCTCGAGCACGATCACCATCGGGAGAGTGTTGGGCTGAACCACATCACGTAGTAGTTTCCACGCCCTTGGACCCGAATCATCCGCTTCCACAAGATCCTTGATGTGCTCGAACATCTCCTTGTTGACCGATTGAAGAATGAGGTCGAAAAGCACCGCGCTTTTCTCAA
Organism: Closterium sp. NIES-67; assembly: GCA_027943415.1. Taxonomy (NCBI): domain Eukaryota; kingdom Viridiplantae; phylum Streptophyta; class Zygnematophyceae; order Desmidiales; family Closteriaceae; genus Closterium; species Closterium sp. NIES-67. The sequence goes on from BQMB01000801.1 coordinate 278,314, forward strand.
TCCACCGTTCACGTGCTTCGCCTTCTTCCGGCATCTTCTCTTCCCCAACAGCAATCTTCAGGAGCTTGTAGCGTTTGAAGGCACTCCTCATCCGTCCGCTCCATTCCTCATAGTTGGAGCCATCCAAAGCTTCAACTTTTGATGGCGGCGGCTCACTTGTCTTCTCAGCTACAGCTCCTCTTCCATTAGCATCTCCTCCTCTCTCATTCATCTTCTCCTTGAGAAATGACGAATTTCAGCTCCCCTTTGCTGTCCACACTCAGCTCCCTCGATATTTTCACAAGTGTCGGCGTCCACGAAATTTCGGCAGAGTTTCCCCTTAGCGGAAGACACATCCAACCTTTAGAACACCACTTAGGCACACCCACAGGCCATGGTGGGTCTAGAAGGGTCTTCACACTTCTGTAGACTCCTCTCAATGTCCTTAATATCGCTCTGATACCACTTGTTAGGATTAAGGACAGAGTCTAGGTGAACTTAGGAGCTAGAATTACTCAAAATATAAATCCGAAATTCTGGACAGAAAAGTCGTCTTCACAAGAAACGACGTCGACAAAACACTAGCCGTTGGAATGTCGCGAAACTTGGATATGTTGTAGCTCTTGATCTCAGCTACCGTTCCCAATTTGAATCACGTTGATTGATGAAGTATTCGCGACGCTATGGCTTTCGACGCACTAGGGGGTAAGCTGTAGGAGGAGAACTTAACTCAATCTCAAGAGTTCAATCAAAGTTCAAGAATCTCACAAGGAATTTGAGGAGCAAGAGAAAGGTTGGGATAGAAAGAGAGGGACGAGAGGGAAGGTCCCAAGAGAGTCCCCAACCAAGGAAACCCCATAAGCACAAAGATTCCCTCCCTATAGGAACCTCAACTTTGACCTTTGTCCCTTCCCAACCAATCCATCCAAGTTGGCCACCCTTGCCAACCTAGCTTGGTTGTTCCCAACCAATTTGCAGCTGTTACAGTAGAGTGACAAATTTCCCCAACCCCAAAGGTCCCAACTCCATATAGAGTCACCCCACAACTTCACTTTGTAACCGCCGCAATTGTAACGCAAGCTCATGAACTTTGAATCTTCATAGCTTTCGCGTTCTTGCTCCGATTGAAGCGATTCTTGTTGCGTCGGAAAGATCTTCTCAAGATCTATCATCAAAATACCTGCTCAAACAAAAATAACACAGAACACATTCCCAAACTCCAGAACACACCACACACAAATTCTTTCACATTCAAACCACACATGCAAGTTGAAAACATGGGATGGGAGGCAGACAGAATGTGATAGCATATGATGACATCACACAACAGTTCTGATGCCCAAGATGCATCAGAGAAGGCGGTGAGAAAGAGCCTCCCGGGTTCGACTCCATCCGCACCCTTTTGACGCCTTTGTGCCGCCGCGGAGTATTGCAGTCCAACAGTTGCTGTTTGCCAAGGTACTTGCCACCCTCTCTCCAGCTGCTACCTGCTCTCATTAGGGCATTGGACAACCCTAGCTAGCTGCCGGTAGCAAAGGCTGCATCCGGCCTTGTGTGAACGGCCGCATACATGAGGCTGCCCACCAAGGAATGAAAACGGCGCCTCTCCTCTTCACCAACACTTTCCTCCGCTGGTCCTTTCACACACTTGAACCCTGAGGGTAGAGGAGTAGCCACATGACCTTCACTCTTCCCAAAGTTTGCAGCCAAGCCTCCAAGTACTTCTTTTGATGCACTCGCATCCACCGCTTCTCCACATCTCGCTCAATGTGAAGCCCAAGGTAGTAGTTGACGTCACCAAGGGTCTTGCACTTGAACTTGTCTTGAAGCTTCAGCATCACCTCCTTCACAAGGTCAGAGGAGGGTGAGAATATGAGGATGTCATCCACATAAACCACCATGAAGCTCCTCTGCTCCCCCTCGCCAAGCATGAACAATGATTGATCGGCCGTTGAGGGAGTGAAACCGATCGCCTCCAAGACTTCCCGCAGCTTGATGTACCATTGCCTAGGGGCTTGCTTGAGGCCATAGAGTGCTTTCTTCAGCTTCCACACTCTGCCACTCCCATCATTGTACCCCTCTGGCTGCTCCATGTAGGTCTCTTCCTCCAAAACGCCGTTGAGGAAGGCCGTTACGATATCCATTTGCTTCACCACCCATCCTTTGATGGCCGCCGCGGCGAAGAGGGTTCGAAGGGTTGTACCCTTCACCACAGGAGCATATACTTCATTGTAGTCCTTCTTCTCCTGCTGCTGGTACCCCTTGGCTACAAGTCTGCTCTTGTAGCGCTCAATGTTGCCGTCGGCGTCGGTCTTGCGCTTGAAGAGCCACTTGGAAGAGATCGCCTTACGCCCCGGAGGTAGGTTCACCAAGTCAAACGTGTCGTTCTCGATGATGCTCCCCATCTCTTCATCTGAGGCCTTCTTCCACTCCTTCCCATTGGGGCCCTCCCAAGCCTCCTTGGGATTTGTAGGCTCCCCCAGGATCTCCACCGGAGAGAAGAAGGCAAAAGCGCACTCCTCGCTTTCATCTTCCGCTTCATCGCCTAGCATGAGAGCCGAACCGGTCAAGGTTGAGTTGGCTGCTCCTCCAAGCCGTTCATAGCTCAACCTATTGGGGGGCTGAGTCTTCCTTCTCCCCCTTCCTTCCTCCTCTACTGCAGGGACTTGGATGCTCTCATGGCGTTGCTGCAAATCTGCTCGGTTCCCGCGAGCACTTGTAGCACGAGGCGGAAGTGACGGTGTACGCTCATCACCTTGCTGCACCTCCTCCTCCTCTTCTCCCCCATTCATTTGAGGAGATTGCCTTGTGATAGTGCTGCTGCTACTCAGCTCCAAGGGCAGCTCCACATGCTCCAAGCCGGTACTCTTCACCTCTCCAAGCCGCACACCAATCTTCGCTTGGTTCTCCGCCTTCCACTCCTTGTACGGTAAGTTCTCCATGAACTTGCAATCTCTGCTCACCAGAACTTCTTGGTAAATGGGTCCCAAAGAAGCCATCCCTTGCTGTTTTGAGCCATGCCCAAGTGCACGGCCCATGTTGCCTTGGCATCAAGCTTGTTGTGCCGAAGTTTCTTAGGCACAAGTGCCATGCACATGCACCCGAACACCCGAAGCATATCCACCTTCGGCTTCCTTCCAATCCACTCCACATAGGGCACCCATTTGTCTTCTCCCACGTGAGTCAAGGCTCTGTTCTTGGCCACACAAGCATGCCGCACCGCATCCGGCCAAAAGTAATTGGGTAGACCGGCTTCAATGAGAAGTCCCCGAGCCGTCTCCGTGAGTGTCCGATTCGCACGCTCGGCAATGCCGTTCATTGCAGGAGAGTAGGGCATGGTAAGAGAGTGCCTTATGCCCTGCTTCTTCAGCCAAGTTGAGAAGTCCTTGCTCAGGAACTCTCCCCCACGGTCAGTGCGAATCGCCTTCACAAGCCGGTCTTGTTGCCGCTCCACCATCGGCAACCAATCGGTCTTCACCGTTTCAGCCACGTCACTCTTCTTGGGCAGCACATATACCCAAGTCATGCGAGTGTAGACGTCCACAATGGTGAGGAAGTACTCAGCTCCAGCAGCTCCAAGCTTCAAGGGGCCCACCACATCCATCACCACCTCATCAAGTGGTGCCTTCGCCGTTGTCTCCGAGCTATGGAACGGGTAGCGGGTGAACTTGGCTTGCATGCATGTTGGACAGCCAAGCACCTCATTGGGCTCCCCCTTGACACGTATCCCACTGACCATGTCTTGCTTGACTATCTGCTGCAAAATGGGCAATGCCACATGCCCCATTCGCCGATGCAAGGTCAGCCAATCACACTCTCCCGTAGCGGAGGTCGGGTTGGAGAAAGCGGCACTCGCAATTGTGCCCCACAAGCTCTCTCCTTTCTCCTTCGCCGCTGCTGCTTTGCTGATCTTAGGATTCTCCTCCTCATTTCCACCACCTTTGGCTGCTGCACCACTCTCCTTGGATTCACATGCCTTGCTGGTCTCTCCAAGATTGCACTCGTTCGAGTCACTCTTGGTGTCACTTTGCTTTCCGTGATCACCGCCACCAACCGCTTCACTCTTGGTGCTGATGCTTGCTGCCACTTGCCTCTCCTTAGGCATGGGACCACTGGGATTTGCCACATCTCATTTAGATGTCCCTGTCCTCATGAAGGTCCCAAAGCTTCCGCTCACCAAGCCGCGCGGTATAAGTTTTGGATCCCTTGGAAGATGTGTCCATGCCGGCCTTTTGCAAACGCCGCACAGAAATCAGGTTGGCTGCAAGGTTGGGCACCCAAAGCACGTTCTTGAGGCCCACCATCTTCCCATCAGCACCCTTGAACATGGCCTTGCCCATGCCTTTCACCTCTGCTCGCTGCCCCAAAGCCGATGTGACATGCTTGACCGGCGACGGTTCGAGTTCGGTGAGCAAGTCCGCACGAGGTGTCATGCTATAGGTGGCGCCGCTATCGATCACCCAAAAGTCCAGAGAGTGAAGGGTGACCTTTCCCACAGTAGCTGGCTCCTCAAAGCCTTCCACACCTCCTGCTGCAGCTGCCGCTTGCGTGGAGACAAAGAAGAATTGGCCCGGGTATCGATCTTCACTCGGGCCCGTCTCGTAGTCTCCACCTTTCATGCATGCCGCTTCGCTTCCACGACCACCACGGCCTCCACGACCTCTGCCTCTTCCTCCCCTTGCTCCTCTGCCCTCTTGGCCTTGAGAAGGGGTCCATCCATCAGGCAATCTGTAGCAATCTCTCCACATGTGGCCGGTCTTGTGGCAAAAGTGGCATTCGCCATCAAATCGACCGCGCCCACGCCCGTAGCCATTGTTGTTGTTGTTGCTGCCATATCCTCCATTACCACGGCCTCCATTGAAGTTACTGCTGCCAAATCTTCCTCCTCGCCCTCTGCCCCTTCCACGGCCGTGCCCACGGCCCATGCTTGCAACTCCGGCACCATCGGTACCCGTCAATTCACGACGCGGAAATCTTCTTGTAAGATTTCCCGCTTCACATCTTCGAGTGAGAGACGGGGCAGATCTCGATTTAGGTTGATGATGAGCGAGGACCATGAGTCCGGAAGCAAGGCCAGCAGCTTGGTCTTCTTTTGAAGGTCACTGTAGTTCAGGTCAGCTCCTTCAAGCCGTCTCAACAAGTCGAAAAATTTCTGCACTCCGTCCTCCACCGGTTCGCCTTCGTCAATTCGAAGGGCCGCCATTTGCCGCTCCAAAACCACAGCCACCGCCGCTGTTGCAGGAGCGTGTACACCCTTGAGAGCAGCCCATGCCTTTGGTCCCTTTGCTGGTTCACGCTGAAAAGGATTGATGTGACGGATTTGGCTGCTCCCCAACGCTTGCCCAAGTAGAAGATAGCCTTGTGCGCTCTTCCGCACCCACGGGCTCTTCTCCGGGTCGTTCTCGGGGCGCTTCTCCGTTCCTTCCATCACCTCCAGCAGATCATAGTGGTCAAAGATGTTCTCCATCTTGAAGGACCACTCAGCAAAGTTGTCACCGTTGAACTTGTCAAGGCCAAACACTCTAGGCTCATCCCTAGAGGGGCCAAGGCTAGGTTGCACGGGAGCCATGGGTGGATCTTGGTGTTGACCTTGTGCTTGGGCGTCTTCTCTGCCTCCAGCACCTCTGCCACCCCCTTCCTCAGGTCTAGGCATGGTCGAGACAGCTCCAAGGGGCTCTGATACCACTTGTTATAATCACAATAGGCTCAGATGTGCCTAAAATGAGAGAAAATGTGCACAGTCAGAATTCCGTCAGCCAGCTTCAAATATTGATGCCGATCTGATGTGTGCCTCAAACGGTGATCTGTAAATTGGATCTGGAGCGCGTTGTTGTCGCCTATCAGCAGCAAGTTGAATCATAAAATTCCATGAAGATTTGACGACGCTATGGCAGTTTGACTGGCAGGAGGTACAGCAGCCACTATAGTCTTAGGAGTACAAAAACTTAGGAAGAAGAATTCGAGAGGGAGATGGTTCCCAGCCTCTACATACCCCAAGAGCCGAGGTCCAGGTTGGTGGTACACCACCACAGAGTCCCCAACCACGAAGAGTCTCAAAACAAACCCTCCAAGGGGCTACACCAAGTGAAATGTAACACTACACGAAGTAGCGTTACTATTTTCACTATTTAATATTTATCCGCGTCCCTTGGGCTTGAAATCTTGAGCTCTTGGTCTTGGTTCTTCAAGATAAATTCTTCTTGAGTTGATGGGGGCTTGCTGCACACACCTGTGACGCGATGGACACTTCACACTTGACAAAATAGAAAAACACATGCGACACGCAAACGACGACTTGACATGCGAGTTGTAAAAACTCACTAATGTCTTGACCGACACACACCACATTGTGAGACACCATTCAAACACACACACAAGCACTAGATAGCAATGACATAGACTCACAAGTCATTCCATGCCATGCATGCACACACACAAACACGGACGACAAGCCGAGTGCAAGCCATAGGGTTGCACCAACAGGGTTCGGACCGTTCCTCCCGATCAGCACTGCCCTGCGAACCCCCCCCGGTACCGTACTAGACCGCCTTGCACCGCACTGCACCGCACGGTACCGCACTGCACTGCACTGTACTGCACTGCACCGTACTGTACCGCACTGCACCGCACTGGACCGCACTGCAATGCACCGCACCGCACTGCACCACACTGTACTACTCTCCACTGCCCTCTATTGTCACTGATGGCGGAGGTGCTTCGCTTTGACGCTGAGGGCCAGCCGATTGAGTTTGATGCGTGGCTTGCTGACCTCCGTCGCCACCTCACTGGTCAGCGGCAGGATGGCCACTCTCTATCTGACCATCTTGACGGTACTCTCCCCTGCCCAGACCCCCACGCTGCACTGTCTACTGATCCCTCGTCCACTGAGCGTGAGTCCGCTGCGGCCGCTTCCCTTGCTCGCTCTGTCTGGCTGTCCCGTGACGCTGTCGCACAGCTTGCCATTAGCAATGCCCTCCCCCTGTCCGAGCGACCTCGCTTCAGGTCTATCACCACTGCCGAGGCTTTCCTAGATGCTGTTGTCCAGCGCTATTCCACCCCGCCTGCTGCCTCGGTTGGCCGTCTGATCCTCCCCATGCTCTTCCTTGACCTTGCATCGTTCCCCACTGTCGCCGACCTGGCCGCTCACCTGCGCACTATAGACGAGACCTGGCGTGCTGCCTGCACTCACACAGCTTCTAGCCCACCAGCCGCCCCTCACCTCTACTCTCTACCTGCTAGCCACACGCCTCCCTGACCGTCTTGCCACTGCCCGTGACCACTTCCTTAGCGTCCACCCCGCAGACCTCACCCTCACTGACTTTGTTGACACCCTGTCCGCTATAGAGGCCCGCCACCGCTCTATCGCTCAGACCAGCGATACTGTGCCGGTCCCTATCTTTTAGGGTTGCGCCCCCGCTCAGTGCACCTTCTCTGACGGTTGTGTTGCCGTGGCTGAGACTGCCGCTGCAGCACAGGTCCGTCCGGGGAAGGGTCACCGCCCCAAGGCTGGGCGTGGCGGCGGGGGTGGGGGTGCAGGTGTAGGTGGTGCTGGAGCTGGGTCTCCTGGTGGTGGTGCAGACGAGGGGACCCTGCCAGGTGTAGCTGAGCAGCCGTCTCAGCAGCCGCCGGCGTTGCAGCCGGACTCGTGTCAGCCGCAGCAGCCGCAGCAGCCACAGCAGTCGCAGCAGTCGCAGTAGCCGCAGCAGAGACGGGCGAGTGGTCTCTCGCCCGGGTGGCCTGGCACTGGTGGTAGCGCTGGACGTGGTGGTGGTGCGCGTGGTGGGCTGCTTGGTGGTGGTTCGGGTGACGCGCGCTCTCAGTACCTGCTCCAGACCGGTCCTCGCAGTGGCTTCGTTTGCGGTAAGATCGGTCACACCTCCGTCCGCTGTTTCCGTCGCCTGGACAACCTGTTTCGTCAGCGTTTTGGCCCATCGCCAGAGCTCCCAGACTGGCATAGTTTGCTTCGTCGTAGGGTTCAGATTTTTGATCTCGATATGGATGAGATTGTTGCTGCTCTGCATGTGATGTATGCTGATGACTCTAGTGTGCTTCCATCTTATTACCCCTTGTTGCCTAGTGAAGGTGTGCCTTGCTTAGACTCCCCTGCTACGTCAAGCGTAGGATCCCCTGCTTTGTTTAGCCTTGGTGCTTCCGTCGCTGCTTCGCCTCCGGCCGCCACTGACGCGCTCTCCTTCACCCTCGATTCTGGCGCTTCCCGGTGCTTCTTTCACGACTCCACCACGTTGACACCGCTTCCTGTCCCTGCCACAGTCTCTCTTGCTGACCCCTCCTCCGGCCCAGTAGTCGCCCGCAGTTCCACCACCCTCCCCTGCCCGGCGGTTCCTTCGGGCTCGCTCACAGGACTGCACATCCCCTCGTTCTCCTGGAACCTAGTTGGTGTCGGCTGCCTTCAGGACCTTGGCGTCACCACTACGTTCCCTGGACACGAGCGGTACGCTGTCTGTACCGAGGCCGCCATTGGTGCCCCCCTGTCCACGTTCCCACGGGACCCGGTGTCTGGTCTTTTCACACTGGACACCGTGATCCCCCCAGCTGGGACCCCCCCTCAGGTGACTGCGTCTCCCCCGGTTGCAGCTGCCTGCTCCTGTCGGTCTCTCACTCACCTGACTCTTCTCTGGCACCACCGCCTAGGTCACCCTGCGCTCCCGCGCCTGCGTCACATGTCACAGCACGGTCTCGTCCTAGGCCTCCCCGGGTCGTTCCCCGAGTTTCCCTCCTCCCCAGACCCACCTTGCACGCCCTATGTCGAGGGCCGGCTCCGCCGTGCCCCTCACTCCTCCTCGTTTCCCCCTATTGCAGCACCGCTACAGACTCTGCACATGGACGTCTGGGGCCCCGCCCCCGTCCATGGGTCGCGTCGAGAGCGCTACTTCCTAGTGCTTGTCGATGACTATACGCGCTACACCACTGTGTTCCCCCTGTAGCGGAAGGCTGACGTGCCTGCCGTTCTTATCCCGTGGCTTGTCTCTGCGCGTGTCCACCGCTGTCTCCCTGTCTTGCGTCTCCACTCCGATCGTGGTGGCGAGTTTGCCTCTGGTGTCCTTGGTCGTTTCTGTTGTGCGGAGGTAATCACCCAGACGTTCACCTTGCCGGACTCCCCGCAGCAGAATGGGGTCGCTGAGCGACGCATCGGTTTGGTCATGGAGGTGGCTCACGCCTCTATGATCCATGCTGGGGCACCCCATTTTCTCTGGCCGTTCTCCGTTCGCTACACCGCTAACCAGCTTAACCTGTGGCCGCACCCCCAGCAGCCTCAGGTTTCGCCGACCCTCCTCTGGTCTGGGTCACCTGGTGACGCGTCTGCGTTCCACATCTGGGGCTGCCTTGCTCAGGTTCGTGCCTCTGGCACGGACAAGCTCACTGCTCGCACCCTTCCCTGTGTCTTCCTCGGCTTTGAGTTAGATATGAATCAGATAGGTGCTGCTTTGCATGCTTTGTATGCTGACGCTTCTAATGTTGCTGGATCTTATTACCCTGTGTACTCTAGTTTAGGTGTCTCACCCTTGTGTAGCTTAGCCTCCCCTGCTGTGTCAGGCGTAGGACTGCCTAGTTTGCCTAGCCTAGGCTCTGCACCGGCTCCATTCCTAGCCTCCGCCACTGCCTCGCTGTCCTTCACTCTCGCCTCCGGTGACGTCACCTTTGACGAGTCCGTCTCCTTCTACCGTCGCTTCCCTCACCGAGGTCTCCCGGTTTCCCCCCCCCCTGTTCCTTGCCCCCTCTCCTCCGGTAGCCCCTGCTCCCCTCCCGCCTCGTCCTGCCCCGTCTGGTGTCTCCCATGTCACTCCCCTCCCGTCAGTTGTCCCTGTTGAGGAGTCTGCTGACTCTGGTGGTCCCCCCGCCCCGCCTTTGCCGCGTCCCCCTTCCCTGGTGTCTCCACCCCCGCTGTCGCAGTCACTGCCGTCGTCACCGTCGCCGCCGCCGTCGCCGCCGCCGTCGCAGCCGCCGCGGCCTCTGCCGCTCTTGGCCGCTGGGGGTGCTGGCGCAGAGGAGGGTTTTCGTCCTGCGGCTCCTGGCGTGGTCTGTCCTGGCGGGCCTGGGGGTGCCGCTGGGGCTGGAGAGGGTTCTCGCTCTGGGGGTGTTCGTTCTGGGGGTGCTACTATTGAGTGTTCTCCCGGAGGTCGTCGTGCCCCTGCCGGTTCGAGGGTCGAGCCCCAGTCGCCGCCCCAGCCGCAGCACCAGCCGCCGCAGCCGTCGCCGCCGGTCTCCGCTCTTCGCCTGCTCGGCCTTCCCTCCACTGACCGCTCGCCGGTGTCTCCCCACCTCCTCCTCCCCTTCCTCTCTACGGCCCTGTGTTCCCACCCCCGGACTCTTCTCCGGCCCGTCTTCCTCCTCGTTCCCCCCTTGTGTCCCCTCCGCTGTCTCCTGACCCTACACCTCCGTCCCACGTTTGGTCTCGCCGTCCCTCGCGTGCTCGTCCCGTCTCCCTTGTCCCGCGCTCCCACGCTATATTACTCTGTTCTCACTTGTCTCGTCCTCCCCTCCTCCCCTCGCCTCCTCCCTCGTCTCTTGTTGTTGCACCCCCCCCGCTGTCTGACTACCTCCGTGCCGCTCGTCCCCTCGTCCCTCGGGTCCTTGCCTCTCTTGTTACCGACCCGTTTGTTCCTGTCTCTCGCCTTGACGCGCTTGTCGCTGCTGTTGCTGACTTCGCCTCTACCCACCGCCTTGACTACGCTACCGCTCTGGTATCTAACCCTGCCCATCCTCCGTCCGTCGGGGGTGCTCTTGCCCTTGGCAGTGACGTACTAGAGAACAGGCAGTACGAGCTTGCTTTCCTTTCCGAGGCCGCTCCCCATCTTTGCTCCATGCTCCTAGTCCCAGAGGGTGACCCAGACGCCTTCGACAACCCGACCCCTCGCACCTACGCTGAGGCCACCTCGGGACCCTGGGCCTCTCAGTGGATAGCTGCCATGGAGCAGGAGATGGCATCTTGGAGGTCCACCGGCACTTAAGTCCACGCAGTTCCCCCGCCTGGGGTGAACGTAGTCGATGGTCGGTGGCTCTTCAAGGTGAAGCACCCCCCTGGAGAGCCGCCTGTCTTCAAGGCGTGCTATGTGGCCAGAGGCTTCAGCCAGCGCAAGGGGGTTGACTTCTTCCAGACCTTCGCCCCGACCCCGAAGATGACCACTCTTCGGGCGCTGCTACACGTAGCATCACAGCGCGACTACGAGCTTCACTCCCTCGACTTCTCTACTGCCTTTCTTCAGGGCAGCCTACACGAGCAGGTCTACCTGCGTCGACCTCAGGGCTTCACTGGTACCTTCCCCCCTTTGACCTAGTGGCTTCTCCGGCGCCCGGTCTACGGCCTGCGTCAGGCTCCTCACGAGTGGCACGACACGCTGCATGCCACGTTAGCAGACCTGCAGTTCTTTCCGTCCTCTGCTGACACCTCGCTGTTTGTGCGTTCCGGCCAGACTCCGTTCTACATCCTTGTCTACGTAGACGACCTGGTCTTTGCTACTGCTGACAGGGACGCACTGGCCTCTGTGAAGGCCGAGCTGCTGAAGAGACACACCTGCACTGACCGTGGAGAGCAGCGTCGCTATCTTGGCCTGCAGATCTCCAGGGACAGAGCAGCACGCACCATCACTCTGACACAGTCACACTTGGTGCGTCAGGTCCTTCAGAGGTTCAGTCTTCAGTTCTCCTCCGCACAGCCCACACCTCTACCTGTAGACCATGGGCTCTCTGCTCCAGTTCTTGCGGAGCCAGTAGAGCCCAGTGGACCCTACGCTGAGCTGGTGGGTTGCCTCATGTACCTGATGACTTGCACTCGCCCAGATCTTGCATACCCTCTCAGCATCCTGGCTCGCTTTGTGGCCACTGGCAGACACTGGCCACAGCACTGGTCCGCCGCTAAGAGGGTTTTGCGCTATCTAGCAAGTACATCGGACATGGGGTTAGTGCTAGGAGGACGCAGGCCGGTGGTTCTCACTGGGCACACAGACGCTTCTTGGGCGGACGACTCAGAGACTCTCAGGTCGTCTCAGGGCTACTGTTTTAGCCTTGGTTTGGGTGCTATCTCTTGGAGATCCACTCGCTCGTCGTCTGTTGCTCAGTCCAGCTGTGAGGCTGAGATCTACGCTGGTGCCATGGCGGCACAGGAGCTCCGCTGGCTGACCTTCTTGCTCATTGACTTAGGTGAGCGGCCTAGCTCTGCCCCGGTCCTGTACGCTGACAACAGGGCCATGATCCTCCTGTGTCAGGAGCCTCGGCTTGAGGGCAGAGCGAAGCATATCCAGCTGCGGTACTTCCTCCTGCGCGAGTTACAGCAGCGTCGCCAGGCCCGTGTAGTTCACTTGGCCTCCGGTGCCAACACAGCTGATATCTTTACTAAGGCGCTTGCGCCTAAAGATCATCAGCGGCACTGTGTACAGCTTGGTCTTGTTCCTGTAGCTTCTCATTTGCTAGGGCCATGATTGTGTACTCTCTACTATATATACCTGTCTGACTGGCTTTGTGGCCTTACCTCCAGTGGCTGGACTAGTAGTGCTGCCCTGGCTTGCTTTAGTCTTGTTTGTACTCTTGCTGACTGGTCTCCGGACCCCTGCCTCAGTGGTTGGACTAGTAGTGCCACCCTGAGCTGTGTGCTTCTTGCTTAGCACCACCCCTTATCTAGCCCAGGGGGTGTGTCAACTTATACATATGTTCTATGTAGAAGTTATAGGCTAGACTAGGTGTGTGCTTCTAGTGAGTACAACCCAACAAGTATATGTTCTAGGTTTCTCCTTCTAGTAATTATTCTCGTATTCTAACATCTTCTACTACCAAGCCTGGGGGGTGTGTTAAATTATATTTTGTTATATAATTGGTAGGCTTGGTAGGTGTTATTGAAACCTACTGTGGTGGGTACAACCCCCCTCCTTGTATGCCTCTCTCTTCTTTTCTCCCTCTCTTTTCTCTCGTCAACTTTCTCCTAGCTACCTAGCTCTTGTGACACAACGGGCACGCTAGGGGCCGGCGAGCCGGCGAGGTGCGGTAGGCTAGGGCGCGGGACGGAAACGGGTGGGGGGGGGGACCTAACCTACTCATGATACCATGTTAGAATACTAGAATGACTAGAAACAAGAGAGAACAAGCAAGGTATAGGGTTGGGGTTGTACTCTCTAAGAACAAACACATATCTAGCCTAAAACCTCTACATACTAACATATGTATAAGTTGACATTCCATGCTGTTTCGAAACCTGCCCTGTTCGCAAACCATCCCTTCTAGTCCCAAACCAACCCCTCGGGCAAGTCAGGGGGTAGATCAAGTGGGGTCCCAGCTTGATAACTCCGCTTTTTCGGGTTTTAAGTTGAGAGGACCAAATCAGAAATTACTCCTAGCGATGAGTGCTGAAAAGGTAATTTTCACTGCTGACCTCCTTCACCAAATGTATCAAAGCGAGGTTTCGATCCTCGGACCTGTGGGTTATGGGCCCACCACGCTTCCGCTGCGCCACTCTGATATGTTTTTAAAGCTCAAAAGCAATTTATGAAAAATTTTAAGGGTTTAGGAATGTTGAAACTCGTGCAAGTCTAACTCCAGAACAGAAGCAGTACTCAATTCTTCACAAGACACAACCCCCATTCGGAGTTGGAAGGACGAGGGGCTCTGACCCAGCATGGAGGTACTGGCGAGCTCGTGTCATGTGTGCCGGGGAGGTGGGAGGTGGCGAGGTGAGCATCATGTGTAGCCACAGAGTGAGTGGCGCTAGCAGATGCAACACTAGTATTAGCAGCAGCAGGGGAGCAGCACTCGCAAAGAAAGCACCTTGGATGGAGGAGGTGATTGCTCTGAGCGGAGGGATGTGCGGGCACTGAGGAGTTTGAGCAGCGGGAGGGGCTAGATGGACTGGTGAGAGGTGAGGGCGCTGGAGTTGAGGGCTTGGCGGGTGGGCCAGTGATGGCAGGAGGAAGGCGTCCCACTGGCGCCTCACTGCTACCAGCTCACAAAGGGGGAGGCGGGGGCCGGCAGCAGACGCATATGTTAGCCGCGAATGGAGGACTTGCAGATGTGTGCTGTGTGGTGCTCCCACACCCTCTTTGCCCTGCCGTACCTCGCTGCCACCCACGCTCTCACCGCCCTTGCCCTGCCGCTCCTTGCCTGCCATTTCCACGTCCATCCACCCCACATCCCCCTCCCGTCCTCCGCTCCCTGCCCCCCCACGGATCCACACCCACCGCCCCTCCTCTCCTCCCCCACCCCTTCCCTCCTCTCCTCTACGTCCACCCCTCTCCTCCTCTCCTCTTCCTCCGCCCCTCCCCCTCATCCTCCTCCTTTGCCCCTCCCCGCCTGTCCTCCGCCTCCACCGCCGCCCTCACTGCCTGCACGAACCCATCGTCCTCGCCTGCCAGTGCCAGTCCTGATGGGGAGGGCCAGCAGAGGGGAAAACGAGAAGAGGGCACAGCAGTGGGGCAGGGGAAAGGCAGTGGGAAGGGCGGTCGGGCGGCGGGAAGGAAGGGCAGTAGGGCGGTGGGAAGGAAGGGCAATGGGAAGGGCAGTGGGAAGGGCAATGGGAAGGGCAACGGGAAGGGCAATGGGAAGGGCAATGGGAAGGGCAATGGGAAGGGCAATGGGAAGGGCAACGGGAAGGGCAATGGGAAGGGCAATGGGAAGGGCAATGGGAAGGGAAATGGGAAGGGCAATGGGAAGGGCAATGGGAAGGGCAATGGGAAGGGCAGTGGGAAGGGCAATGGGAAGGGCAGTGGGAAGGGCAGTGGGAAGGGCAATGGGAAGGGCAGTGGGAAGGGCAATGGGAAGGGCAATGGGAAGGGCAATGGGAAGGGCAGTGGAACACCCCTCCCCCCCACTCCCCCCTGTTTCTCCCCTTGCCTCTCCCCAAGCCTTTCCCCACCTTCCCTCCATGCATGCTCCACTCGCAGGCGCCTCAGCTCCCTCGGCCTTCTCCCTCCTCTCCGCTCTCACTTCATTCCCCCTTTCCTCAACACATTTGCCCTCAAACCCCCTCCCCTCACCTTGTCTCCGCGCTTTCATCACTCGCAGGCGCCTGAGCTCCCTCAGGCGCTCCAGCAGCAGGAGGGCGTCCACCTGCCCGCGGCAGGAAGCAAAGTGGGGAGGGTGCAGAGAGCAGGAGATGATCAACATTCCGCCACCATTCTCGACTTGGCAAGTTGTTGTGAACGCCTACCGCGTGCACGCGGCATGTAAGTAGGAGAGCAGGGAGGGGCGGAAGCAGGGAAGTGAGAGGGGAAGCAGGGAGTGCGTGGGGAAGGAGGGCCGGCTGGCTAGGGCTGGCAAGCCGGGAGGTGTATGGGGCAACTTTGATCAGCTTGCTGAAACACGACACGTGGAACACATGTGTGTCTGCAGCGCATGCCAGCATGTGCAGTGCATGACACATCACCTATAATCTCACATCTGCACCGCCAGTGGCACAGACACACCACCCATCTCCACCACACACCCACCAATGCCCTTCACTCTGGCACCATTTACCTCCACCCAACCACACAACACCCATCACCTATCTCCACTCACACAACCCATCTCCACCGCATATCACCTGCTTCTGCAGCTGAGCCCCCTCCCTCTTGTCCCTGGCCTCTTCCCCCCGCAGCTGCTGGCCAGCCTGCCAGGGGAGACGCAAGGCGAGGAAGAGCAGCAGTGAGAGGCAATACTGAGCTACAAGCAGGGAGACCGCTGCTGCTGCGTGTAGTGAGAGCTATTGAGGCTCCTATGAAAGAGCTGATGAGTGGGAGAGTTGCGCGTGGTGCTGGAAGGTGGAGTGCGGAACAGTGGCTGCAATTGGAGATATTTCAGAATGCATACAACCAGAGGAAACATTCTGTGCTGTCTGATGCCCATGTGCACGCATGACCCATACCTCTCACCCAAGCACACCCCTCTCTCCCAAGCACACCCCTCTCTCCCAAGCACACCCCTCTCACCTGCGTCTCCCGTGCGTCCCTGGCCATCACCCTCCCCCGCCATGCGTCTATCCTCGCCTCCACCACGCTCCGGTGCTCCTCCCACTGCCCACGCATGCGACATGGAGGAGAGGGCAAGGGGGGAGGGCGAGGAAGAGAGCAAGGGACGTTGAGGGAGGGGGGAGTGAGAGGGCGGGGCAGGAGAAGGAGTGGGAGTGAGAGTACAAGGAAGAGGGAGCGAGGTGTATGGAGAGGTCAACAAAAGCCCAATGCATTACCAACGCCAGCCTCCTTACATTGTTGGTCAAACTTGGGCACGGTTGAACGAACCCACCCTGCATCACACGCACCTGCTTGCACGCCGCTGCCTGCTACGCTCTCCCCCTTCCCCCTTCACCTCTTCTTCCTCACCGCCCTCCCCCTCGCCCTCACCACTCGCAGCATCTCAACTCGCTCCACCCATCCCCACCCTCTCATCCCCTCATTCCCCTCCCCTGCCTCCTCCGTGTCTCCCTCCCCCCCTCCTCTCCCCCTCTCCGCACGATCACTTGCCGCACTTCCCTCCCCACGCCCCCCTCCCTCGTCCTGTCTGCCCTCCCCCAGCACCTCCTGCAGCCGTGCCAGCGCCGGCGTCAGCTGCAACAAATCCTCGCCCAACCGCTCGCCTGCTGCCGCCCACACTGCCTCCGCTTCTAATGCTGCTCTTGCTGCTGCCTCTGCTGCCGTTTCGGCTGCTGGCTGTGCTGTCACTTGCGCTGCTGAGGGCAGTGCAGCAGCGCCTGCCATGACGTGTGGTGGTGCTGGTGCGTGCACGGGCAGCTGAGCGACCGCCTCTTGGGGCACTGCATGAGGCGCTGCCTGCTGCGCCACACGGGGTGCAGCCGGCAGGTGGTGCCGCTCGTGGAGGCTGGTAATGGAGGGGGGGGGAGGGAGGGGAGGGGTTGGGGGATAAGCAGGCAGAGTGAGATGAGAGGAGAAAGCACGGCAGTGAAGCATGGAGGAGTGAGGGCGAGAAAGGGAGGGAGCAGGCGAGTGGAAGCGAGGGAGCGAGTGGCTGCCAGGACGGGTGGGGGGCAAGTGACACGGCGAGGGGCACGAGGCGAATGAGTGGGACGATGGGAGAAACGACAAAGGGAGGGAGAGCGGGCGGGGCCCTTGGAAAGAGCGAGGGGTTAGGAGGGGAAGGGCGAGTCGGGGGCTTGTGTGATGACAAGGGGCGCACGCAGCCTTGTGAGCTGCGCCTAGCGTTGTTGACAGCCTTCGACGGAGGGGAAGGAGGAGAGCTCCTGGCTTTGGCCATGGCAAGGGGCGTACACGGCTTTAAGGAGCTGCGCGTGGCGCCACATCCCCTCCACTCGCCGCCGTAGCTCCTCCCCGCTCCACTCGCCCAAGTCGCGCTCCCCGCCACCGCGCCACCCATCTCCGCTGCTCGCGTAACCCGCTCCCCTTCCCCCTCCCATTGCCGTTCCGCGCCTCTCATTCCCCGAATCCCCGCTCCTTCCCCCCATTGCTCCGCCGTCCCCTCCGCGTTCACCCCCGCGCATCATGCCTTCCGTCGGCCCCTCTCGCTCGGCGCCCCCCTCTCAACAATGCCGCGTCCGCTGCGGCGACTGGGAACGAGCTACCCCAATAGCAGCAGGCAGCAGCGCAAAGGCTCTTTTCTAAGCGCACTAGGCGGTGCAACTAGCGCGTTGCCTGCTCACCGCGTTGCCCGCCCACTGCGTTGCCCGCCCACCGCGTTGCCTGCCGACGCGCAAGCCGGACCACGCGCGACGCGTTGCTGCGGGGATTGCAGACTTGAACGGAGTTCCCGCAATCCGTGCGCCGACGGTGCGCCACTGGTACCCCGCCCTTCCTCCCGCGGCGAGCCTGTACTGCGCGCTGACACCAAACGGTCGGAGGTTCCGAGGCGATTAAGCCTCGGTGGGCAACGACGGAACAGGGGGGCGCGAAGGAAGCGGCGGAAGCGGCGGAGTGACGGAGGTGGAACGTGCCTGTGAGTGGGCTGCGGCGAGGAGCAGCGACGACTGACTCGGTGGTGTTTGCACGTCTTCTTGCTTCTGACCTCCGCAGGATGCACTGGGCCTTGCGTTTCTAGGGTTCCATCTTGCCGCACGACTTGGCTCACGGTGCCACCACCCTGGCCACCCGATTCCTTCTGTCAAGGAGATGCTCTTATAATTGCCCTAATCTTCGCCCTGGTTTTGCCCTCAGCAGCCACTCCCTCCACAAGCCGCCGCGTGAATGCAGCAGCAGCGCGAGATTCTGGCGAAGTCGATAGAATCCCTCGCAGCAGCAGTGCGGCAGACACGGTGACCCGGCGACATCTTCCGCTCATGCGTCTGATCACAGCGAGTACGCGTCTCAAAAGTTGACGTCGTAGTTGACATGTGTCTTTCCGTCTAGTGGGATAACAGAACAGGTCGGAATCCGTTCCTAGTAACGCGTGTCAACCGTCTGGATCCCGGCAGGCAGTCGCACTGCAGCACGTGTGTAGCGTCGTGCGGCAGCACGGCAGCGTTAGATTGAGGCGTCTCAAACGGGATCGCCGGAGTCGCACGGCAGCATGGCAGCTGCGCTCCGCACGGGGCGAATCAGCGCCGCCGACTTCCCACTCGCCACGACGAGTCTCGCCGCAGCGTGGAACGCGGCGGTAGACGCGCAGAGGACTCGACTGGCGGACGACGCAGCAGCACCGGCACCAGCAAATTCTGCACCGCGGAATGCGGCGGCAGACGCGGTGCACGAGCGAGCGGAAATGGAGGGAGAGAGGGAGAGCAGGGAGTGCGGGTTCGATGGCAGGGCGATGAAGGGCGCGTGTGCGGGGGGCGACGACTATGACCACAGGAGCACGAGGTGCGACGAGAGCATGGAGTGGCGGTGGGTCGCGGCGCGCCCCTCGTACCTGGCGCTCGGAGGTGAGTGCGGTGTCTCAGGCCCCCCTGCCCGC
This sequence comes from Closterium sp. NIES-67, assembly GCA_027943415.1. NCBI lineage: Eukaryota > Viridiplantae > Streptophyta > Zygnematophyceae > Desmidiales > Closteriaceae > Closterium > Closterium sp. NIES-67. Next base: position 297,133 of record BQMB01000801.1, read on the forward strand.
AACCTTCCGCCTGAACACCCCCCCCACCCCCCCTCTTCTGCCCCTTCATCCCTCAGTCTCCTCCTTGTCTCCCCTGCTCTGTGTTTCACCCGCATGCGCCGCCGTGCTGTCTCGCGCTCATCCCGCGCTCCTCCTGCACTCCCATCCGCACATCCCCCGCCCCCTCGTTCACCTTCATATCTACTCTTCCATCGCTCCTTCCATCGCTCCTTCCATCGCTCCTTCCATCGTCCACCATCCTTCACCCCCTTCTCGCTCCCACCCCTCCCGCCCATCCGCCGTGTGCCAGGCGGCTATCTCACCACGGACCACCCGCTGGTGCTGCACCGCCACCACACCCAGCACCAGCATGCATGCCATGGGCAGTGCCACGAGGGAGCTGGAAGCCATGCGGCGGTGCCTGCTCCGTGTGCCGCCAGCACCGACGCTGCTCACCATCAGCTACCTCTTAATCTCGCTCACTTGGTTGACCCGGTTGACCCGGTTAACTCCGTTGACTCCGTTGACTGGTCTGATGTGGTTAACCTGTGTGGCGATGAGCCGCGCGACCCGGCCACCCTGCCGTGCTGCCTTGGGTGGCAGCGCCCGGCAGTGCTGCCTGCAGCAGGCGCAGCGGCACCAGCAGCATGGGCAGCACTGTGCGCAGCCATGGTGGCTGCAGGCCAGGCAGTGCAGCACACGCCAACGCCAACTGAAGTGGCACCTGCTGGGTTACGCACTGAGCATGCGGCGTTTGACGGTGTGGCATGTGTGCAGCAACCATGTGACACGGCAGCAAGGGACATGATGCCATGTGGCATGGTGGCGGTGGTGCAGTGCCATGTGGTGTTCGATGCTGTCTTCTCTGTGCCACAACTGCTGCTCCTGCCATGCCACCCAGGTATGCATGCCACCCAGGTATGCATGCCACCCAGGTATGCATGCCACCCAGGTATGCATGCATGCCTTCCCACCAGACGCGGTTGCATGCCACGCCACCTTCGTACTCCACCGTGCCACCATGTTCTCACCATCGACCTCTCGGGGTCACCTTGACCATCATCCCAATCTTTGCGCCTGCCTGTATTGTGCCCAACCCTGTCCACGCATCCTTTTTCGACCCTTCCCTCGTGCCCACCAGCTCCACCACCCACCCTCCTCTCTCTCTCTCTCTCTCTCTCTCTCTCTCTCTCTCTCTCTCTCTCTCTCTCTCTCTCTCTCTCTCTCTCTCTCTCTCTCTCTCTCTCTCTCAAACGATCCTTCATTGCTGGGAGATCCTTTGTACAGGCGAGGCATATACGGTGAGTACAAGCATGTATGAGAAGCTGGCCGGTCTCCTACTCTATCGCGACTCCCCCGGGTGCTCGATGACAGCGAAGCAGTCCCCGAGGGACATGCCCGCGTTAGGAGCACCGAGGGGGGGCCATTCGAGCGGCGAGGCGTCGTTCACCTTCCCGAGGTAGGTGAGGGCTTGGCCCCGCTGGAGGGTGACAGACCAGCGCTGGCGGAACTGGCTGAGCAGTTTAGCCACCTGGTAGGAACTGGGGTCGGCGTTGAAAAGGCAGCGGGCGGCCGTGTGTGCTAGGAGTTTAAGGAAGGTTGGCACCTCGGCGCATGGGCAGCCATACGTCTCGACCGCGAGTGGGAAGAAACCGACGTAAGCTGCCCCGTGGCGGTATTCGTCGATCTTCTTGTCCGCCTGTTCCCAGGCCATGTATCCGCGGCCCTTGCGCGCTAGCGGGTCCCGGGAGCTGACTGGGTCGGTGACGGTGACGTCACAGATCCAGACCGCCCCCGAGTCCCGGTCACGTACGGCCAGGTCGGCGGTCTTGCCGTCGACAGGGTTGTAGATCGCCGTTTCTTTCGTGACTATAAGCTGTGCGTCTCGCCCCATGCGCACGCACTCATCTCGGAGGGCGTTGTGGGTGTCGGTGCGACCGTGTCCCGTCCCACAACGGAAGAGGTGGTTTGGTAGGCGGGGGTCTACGATCGCGACCTGTTGGGCGCAGTTGCAGACCCTGGGTGCCGGGAAAGGGAGGCCCATACGGAACGCCAGGGCGATGGCATAGTGAGGCGGCACCAGCCGAAGAGATGGGAATAGGGGGATGGCGAGGAGCCCGTCGCCGGCGCCATACCCAGTGAGGGAGAGGAGCCGCTGGGTGTGGCCGCTGAGGGGGTTGGGATCCATCTCCCGTGACGCGGCCAATTGACTGGCGAAGCGGGCTGCGTGTACCTCCAGGGCCAATCGGTGCTGGAGAGGTTCGTCCGAGGGTTCAGCCCGCTCGGCCTGCAGGAGCGCCAAGGCTGGAGCTGGGAGGGCCGACTCGCATTTCGCCAGCTAGGTATGGAGACGCGAGGGTCCGTTGAAGGGAGGGGCCAGGGAGCAAGCCGCTGCAGCGAGTGGGCCTGTCGGGTCCGAAGGAAGGGATATGAGCAGCCGGTGGGCATGTGTGACGCTGGTGAGGAAGGCGTGCGGGCCCTCTACTGCGGGGTCCGCAAGGCCGAGGCCGCCAAGGGTGGGGGGCAGAGAGGCCTGGTGCCACGTGCGCGACCGCTCCTGATCACCCCGTGGGAGCTGAAGGTTGCACGAGAGGAGGAGGGTATGGAAGAGCTTCTGGCCCCAGTTGGACCATTCCTCGGTCGGCAGCGAGTCTACGGGGGTGGTGCGGGTGAGATAGGATACGCGTCGTGAGACGCAGCGGGGGAGAAGAAGGCCCGCAGCAATGGGGGTCCATGGTCGTCAGGTCGGGTAGCGGTCTGGCCATGTCAGCCAGCTGCTCCCGAAGGAAAGCGGCTGTGACTTCAGTGGGGCCGAGGTGGCTCCCGAGGACGCGCAGACCGTCAGCGCGGAAGGGGATGCCCGTGTCTCTCTCTCTCTCTCTCTCTCTCTCTCTCTCTCTCTCTCTCTCTCTCTCTCTCTCTCTCTCTCTCTCTCTCTCTCTCTCTCTCTCTCTCTCTCTCTCTCTCTCTCTCTCTCTCTCTCTCTCCATCGCCCGCCCCTCTCTCGCCCGCACAGATGGCCGTCCCCTGCCCTTGCAAGACCTCTTCGCCTTCCTCCCACCCCTCCCCGACCACCCCTTGCTCCCGTCACCTCCGCCCTCCACCGTTGTCCGTCACCCCCAACCCCCCTGCCGCCTCACCCACGTCCTCCCTTCCTCCTCGCACCTGCGATCCCTTGGGGCCCACAATTGACTCTTGGCATCTGCTCACCCCTGTGGTATGCCGTCAAACGCCGTGTCCTTCCTGCCCTTGGTCAAACGCCGTGTCCTTCCTGCCCTTGGTCAAACGCCGTGTCCTTCCTGCCCTTGGTCAAACGCCATGTCCTTCCTGCCCTTGCTCAAACGCCGTGTCCTTCCTGCCCTTGGTCAAACGCCATGTCCTTCCTGCCCTTGCTCAAACGCCGTGGCGCAAATAACCCGACTCATCCGCCATGGGCCAAGTAGCAAGCCCATGCACTGTCATGGCAGATCGTTCAGATATGCGCGTCACGGTGCTTGCTCTGCCTTGAACCCCTTCTCGTTCATCAATCTCCAATCTCTCATTCGTAACTCGTGCTGCCCGCCATGGGACTAGGCTTGTTCTTCTGCATATCTCAGCCGCTGTTTGAGTCGCCTCAAATCCTTCCCCCCCTCCACATGGCAGGAGCACCCATTCCTGGGCCGGCCGTGTCTTGCCGTTCACCCCTGCAACACAGCCTCCACAATGGCGCTCATGCTGCACGCTGCTGCTCATGCTGCTGCTGCTGGAAGTGGTGGTGCTGCTGCTACAGCTGCATGTGGGGCTGACAATAAGGCAGCCACATGGCCAACAGCGGGTGCTGCACTGTCCGCTGCCAGCACTGGTGCATCGCATGACCACTGCCAGGGGCTCGAGCTCTACATGCTGAGCTGGCTGTCGCTGGTTGGCCGGATCGTTGGCATGCACCTGCCACCTAGTTTGCTGGACAGAATGGCTTCGTTGTCATCCGCAAAAAATCCGTAAATGCTAACATTGACACTATCATGCGTTAGAAAGAGGGAGCCATGGAAGAAGACGAAGCAACAAAGCTTTCAGAACCAAAGTCATGCAACAGGTGTGTGTAAGGCTGGTAGTAGTGCACGAATGGATCAATACCGATAGGTGGGTGGGAGGGATCATAAAAGGTGCGATGGGATTGCTGGTAGTGGTGCTGGTGGAGAGCCTTTGGATTGGCTCAAAAGAGCCTCCAGGCAACATGAGTGGGGGCATGGCCCATTCCAGCCCTCTCACACGTGCACAATCCACATTCATTTCTCAAACATCATTGATTTTGCTGCAACATTGCTGCTGATCAATCGGAAACCAAAGCGCTACTGGACATCAAGTGCCTTTACCCATCCGCAGCGGCAGCAGCAGCCGTTGTCCCTTCCCCTGCTGCAGTTCCAGCCTTGTCTGCCCGCACCTCACCCGCCACACCACCCGCTTCGCCCCCCCCAGCTGCCGCACCCTCACAAGCCGCATCCGCGCCTGCCCCCCCCGCTGCTCTGCTCTGCCCGGCCTTGCCCTCGTCTGCTGCCCTGCCTGGGCCAGCCTTGTCCGCCTCGCCTCGCACATCGCCAGCATCGCCTGCAGCGTCCGCACCTGCTGCGTGTGGCGCATCTGCGTGCTTCGAGTCGCCTTCAACCGCCTCGTACTCTCCTGTGGCCTCGTTGAAGCGGTACCTGGCGATTGGGGTCGTGGGAAGACAACAGTGAGAGTGAGTGGCAAGTGTAGGTAGTTGGTGGAGGGAGGATGGGGAGGTGGTCAAGAGCAGCGTTGAAGCCATTGTGTTTTGAGTCGACTCAGCACGCATGGAGAAGCAAGCGGCGACGAAACACCAAGGCATCGAGGTCGTTACGCGTACAAAGCCATATGTGACTCGTGTTCATCATGCCATGGCACTCCGCTGCTTTGGGTACAAAGCGATAAAAAACTTCACCATAACAAGGTCCTGCATGCTGCTGTGTGCCAGTAGCATTCTGTCACCGCACTGTACTGCACTCAACCCCACCATGTGTCGTTAGCAGCACTGCAGAAGAGCCCAGAGGTGGCGTCATAGTAGTAGCCCACCTCCTTGTTGTAGTAGTAGCTGGGGCGGAAACGAAGGGGGAGGGGGGGGGGGCGGGGTGCAGGCATTGATATGTGAGGTACGTCGAGAGGAGGCCTCATAGTAGTGACCCACCTTCCTGTTGAAGTAGCAGCTGGCGAGGGGGGGGGTGTAGATTTGGGGGGTTGGATGGGGGTGCAGGAATGGGTACTGTATGTGGTTGTGTAATGGTGCAGCAGAGGGAGGGAGAAGCGGAATAGGGAGAGTAACATGGTGACCTGGTAGCAGAGAGGAGGGGCGAGGTGGAGGGCAGTGCCGGTGATTGCAAGGCACTGGTGAACAACGGACGTCTGCGTGCACGAGAGCAAGGGTGGGGCGCAAGTGAGACACCATGCACTCACCCACTGCCCGGGTCGAACTCATAGCCGCTGCTGTTGCTCGGTGCTCCGCTCCCTTCAGCCCCTGCCTTCCCCTCCCCTCCCTTTCCCTCTGCTCCCCTGGTAGCCGCCTTCCCCTCACCTTCCTCCTCCCCCTGTTCCTCATCGCCATCCTCCTCCCCCTGTTCCTCATCTCCATCCTCCTTAACATCCTTGACTTTACCACCCCCCTCGTTTCCATCACCCTTTTGATGATTTCCCTCATCCCCATCGTCAGCATCATCGCCAAACATGTCCACACCATCCCCTCCTCCCTTCCCATTCCCTCTCTCCTCCCCACCTCCTTTCTCCCCCGTACTCTCCTCGCCAGCCCCTCCCCCAGCAGCCCCTGTCGTGCCCTCAGGATCGCCTCGTACCCCTCCGCCTCCCGCTGAAACGTCTCCATCTTGTCCGAGTACACGTCTGGAGAGGGGGGCGCATGACACGCAGAGAATCGCATTTTCCAGCACAGGTGTACGTGCAATGCCTCGTGCCCGTCTGCCTCTCTTCGAAACGTCTCCTTGTCCAAGCACACGTCAGCAGGGGGGGGGGCGGGCGGCAGCATAGCACATGAGAGCACATGAGAGCACATAAGAGCACATCGCAGGTGAAGTGTGAATGCCTCGTACCCTCTCGCCCACGTTGGAACGTTTCCTTCTTGTCCGTGCACACGTCTGCAGGAAGGGATGGCACATGAAGAGCAGAGAGCAGCACATTCCAGCGCAGCACAGCCATCACGTGCTTCCACAGCCATCACGTGCTTCCACAGCCATCACGTGCTTCAACAGCCGGCATCCATGAGCATCATACCTGTCTCCCCCGCATCCATGAGCATCATACCTGTCTCCCCCGCATCCATGAGCATCATACCTCTCTCCCCCGCATCCATGAGCATCATACCTCTCTCCCCCGCATCCATGAGCATCATACCTCTCTCCCCCGCATCCATGAGCATCATACCTCTCTCCCCCGCATCCATGAGCATCATACCTGTCTCCCCCGCATCCATGAGCATCATACCTGTTTCCCCGGCATCCATGAGCATCATACCTGTTTCCCCGGCATCCATGAGCATCATACCTGTTTCCCCGGCATCCATGAGCATCATACCTGTCTCCCCCGCATCCATGAGCATCATGGCGTCTTCAGTGAGCTGCTCAAACAGCCGCTGCCTCGCCTCCGAGTCCATGCCCCCCTCCTGCCCCTCGCCCCCTCCCGTCTCCTCCATCCACCGCGGTCTGTTCTGCTGCCTCCCGCCCTTCCCCCTCCCCTCCCCGCCCTCCTCCCTTTCCCCCTCACCCCCCGGCCGCCCCCTCTTCCTCCCCTGCTTCCCCCCCTTCGCTCCTCCCGCTCCCCCTTGCCCCAGCCCTTTCTTCCCCCCGCCTAGTCGCTTCAGCCCTTGAATGACCTGCGCGTGGAGGAGGGGGGAGGGGAACGGCGTGGGATGGGGGGTTGAGGGCGCGGGGTGGGGCGAGGGGTAGAGAGGCGGCGCAAGAGTCCATCTAATGGGGATGCGGTGCGGCTGCCGCATGCCACTTCACTCCAATCCATGTGGGTGGCTAATGTGGCTCTCTGCCACCCAATTCCCCATCTGAGCCATAGCTTCGCAAACCCTCCACCCTCCCATGCACACTGCCAACCTTGTTGCACTCATCCCCACACCCCCATCCATGCTCATGCCAGCTGTCCAATTTCCCCCCACTTCCTCCCTTCGTCACTTAGGGTACATTCCGGAGCAAGTGTCAGACCCGAGGTCGACCCGCGGCCAAAGGAGCTGCGGGTTGTCACAGCCTAACTGCGGGTCTTATATTTTTGACTGTGCAGTGGCTGCACAGTGGCAAACTGTCGCAAGGAGAGGGTTGCGACTATAGTGGCCGAACTTTGCGAGTCCACCAGAAATTTTTGAGTTAATGATTGGTGGAAGTTCATTTGCGCGACATTGTTAGTTGCTCGGTTTGACAGCTGACTGGCTGGAGCCGTCAGTTTTTCGCACGACCCGAGGCAATTTTTTATCAGCCTCGGATCTTCCTGCTAATCCCCTCGGGTGTAAACACTCGGTGCAGAATTTACCCTTACCGTCTCCCCGGGGTTCAGCGCATCAGCAATGCGCCGCCTGATCGCCGCCATCTCCGCGTGCCCCATGCCGCCCTCCCCGCCTGCTCCGCTGCAGCCGCTGCCTCTGCGCGCGCTGCCGCCTTGGCGGCCAGGGTGGGGGTCCACCTCTGCTGTTGCCAGCCATGCGTCCTGAACGGGAAAGAAGGGGGGGGGGGAGAAAGAGAGGAGGGAAGGGGAGGGGAGGGGGCGCATGGTTAGGGGACACAGCGACATGGCGCTGCCTCTGCCTGTGCTGCTGCTGCGGTGGCCAGGGTGGGGTTGACGGCGAGTCATGCATCCTGGTGCGGGTGGCAGGCAGGGTGAGGGGGGAATGTCAAAGTGACTGTAGAGGTGGCGCTGCCTCTGCGCGTGCGGCGGCCGTGGCTGGCGGCGTGGGGTGACCTTCAGCCGCTCCCCAGCCGTGCGCGCTGGTGCGAGTGGGGGAGGGGGGGACGCTGCACGGTGAGGGACACAGAGACACGGCGCCACGGTTTGCGAGACTTAGCGGACGTGGGGCATACGGGACACATGGCGTGAGATTCACATGTGGGAGCACTTGCTTGCGGGGCGGCCTTGGCTGCTGCTGTTGGGTCAACTCAGGCGGTGGCCAGCCCAGGGAGGGAGGAGGGAGGCCGCACGGTGTGTGGGAGTGAGGAGGGGAAAGGCAGTGATGCAGTGATGAGGGCAGCGTGTGTGCGCCTCAGCTGCCAGGCAGACGGCGGGGGAGCGAAGGGCCACCTGGTATGGTGGTCGGTGGGGGCAGGGTGGGGTTCCTCTCAGGCTGCGCCAGCCATGCGGCGTCACTCGTGAGGGCTTTGCTCGCTGGAAGGTGGATGGTGCGTGAGGGCAGCCAAGTACGGGCGTCATGCGTGCGTGAATGGTGAATGGGCATGTGGCATGTGGCATGTGGCATGTGGCATGTAGCATGTGGCATGTGGCATGTGGCGTGTTGGTTGGAAAGATGATGGGCGTGGACTGCATGTGAGAAGCCATCCATGCATGTGAGAAGCCCTCCTTGCATGTCATGCCCAACACACACGGCTCCTCCCCGCCTTACAGTGGCCTCCGTGTCCTCTCTGTACTCCACGTAGTTGCCCTCGGCGTCGAAGTACCCCTCCTCGCGCTCCTGCTGCAGGTTGAACGGCTCTATCGCCTCCTTCTCCTCCTCCTCGCCCTGCTCACACCCGCGTGCCATGCAACGCGCGCCAGACAGCACACGGCACGCAGCAAGAATCAGCATGCATGCAGGGTCCACGCATCAGCATGCATGCAGGGTCCACGCATGAGGGCTGTGCAACACCATCGCCAATCCCCATTCCACTCTTCCCCACGGTCCCCACCCCAACAAACCCTCCCCCCACACCCCTTGATTCCGCCCTCCCTTGCCCTAAAACCCTCCCTCCCTCCCTTTCTTCTCCTCTCTCCCTTCCCTCCCTCCTCCTCCTTCCTCCTCCTCTACTTCCTCCCTCTCCCTCTCCCTCCCCCCTCTCCCCCCCCTCCCTTCCCCCCACCTGGAAGTCTTCCTCCGCGCCCACCACGTCCTCCACGCCCCCAAACGCCGTGTCCCCCCACTTGTTCTTCCCCCGCTTCCGCTGCTGCGCGCGCGCCTGCGCCGCCACGCGCGGGTCCGCGGAGTCCATCAGCGCCGCCGCGCCCGCGAGCCTCCGCCCGCCGCGTCGGGCTCCGCGCCCAAGTCGTCGAGATCCATGGCGCTGACGTCAGCGGAGGGCAGCGCACCCTTGACCTTCTTGGGCTTCTTCTCCGGCAGCACTGCGCGCCGAGGCCTGGCGGAGTGCGCGTGCGGAGGGAAGAGGAGGGGGAAGGGAGGGGAGAGCAGGAAGGTGGGGAAGAGGGATGGGGTGGGGTGGGGGTGGGGGTGGGGGTGGGGGGTGGGGGGGTGGGGAATTGCGCAGCACGAAAGGGAAAGTGGCGTGAATGAGTGGGACGAAGCTTTTGGCGGTGAATTCGCACGAAAATAATTCGACGCTACAGAAAATAGAGACGGCGCGCACTTGGTATCATCGTCGTCGTCGTCGGCGTCGTCGTTCCCCGAGAACCGGGCCTGCTTCTTCCGCTGCACCTCCTTGCGCTCCTCGCCCTTGCCCGTCCCCGCCGCCATGTGCTCCAGCTCGCCCGACATTGTCACACTCGATACAAGCGTCCTTCAGCTACCGCAAGCTCGCTTTCATTACATCCTACAAATAATCCTGCTCTGACCAGATTATTGAAGTGGTTACGCCCTTAGGGCGTGTCCAGCGCATCGAGGACTTAGGTCGCATTCTATGCTGTTATGAACGGATGCCTTTTCGGACG